>WTSP01027345.1:0-45755 GCA_025331215.1 Actenoides lindsayi | reverse complement strand
GGGCTGGCTTGAGAAGCCGGGGCTGGCGAAGGAACGCGCGTCGCGGCGTCTGGAAGGCCGGGGAGACGGGCGAAGCCTCCCGGCCCGCGCGTGTTTGCGCACCAACCTCGTGGCAGCCTTCCAAGGCAATTTGTGAACCTTGGTTCACACCGTTTTCAAAGTAGGTCATACGCAGTAATCTCGGGCGAGGAGCGATACGCTTGTCGGCAGCGGTGGCCGCAGGGAGGGAGATAGCTACAGCCAATGAGCGAGCCGGGGCTAGCGGGGAGCACGCCGGGGCGAGCGGGGAGCCGGGGAGCACGCTGGGGCTGGGCCCAGCTGCGGCAAGGTGCTCGCCCCGCTCCGACAGCTGCCGGGCGAGCTCCAGCACACCCGGCCTCCTTCCATTTCTAGCTGTGAAAGGACCGACTGTTCTCCCGCACACAACCGCCGGCACGGCTTAAATATTAATCTGAATGAAAATACAGTAGGAGAAGAAACCTACCCCTCGCGTAGCTCCGTGGCCCTGACTGCGGGCAGCGCAGCCAATTCGGAATTACCGGCTTTGAATTGACTACGAGTTCTGGATGATTTGTTTCCTAACGTACTTCCCTCACCTGCCCCTGCCCTGACAGAACAGGGGCTTGAAGGTAGATGCGTTTTTGACAGAGAGGATTCCTAACGCACTTCAAGTTTCCTGCATTTTCCTTGCTGGAGCTGTTGCAGGGGGAAGGAATTAGAAACAGGCACATTTAAAGGTACATTTTTGAAAGATGGCATCCAGGAAAACAAATGCAGACAGAAGTACCTGCACTTGTTTCCCCACTGCAACAATATAGAGACCATCAGAGAATTACCAGTTGAAAGCAACAGCACCAGAGGAGCTGTTAGGAATGCGTTGCCTTTAAAGCGCAGCCTGCACAGCAGCAGAGATGGCTTGATGCTAGAAAGATGAAGAGTGCTACTGCGTTATGCAATTTAAAAAAAAAAAAAAAAGGGGGGGGTTAATTATTAAACAGGCTGAATTTTACCTTGCTCGTGGTCCATAGTTACATAAACCTGAATGGAAACAAGCTCTCGGAGGAAATCCACTCTAATATAATGACTGTGCATTGGTTTTAGCACTGAAATCAACACAGAAACAGCAGAGCTGGGCAAGCATTGCCTTTTTTTTTTTTTTCTTTTCCCCATCTGGCAAGGAAAAGGACTGACTTTCCTTCATTTGAAAAGTTGGGCTTTTTCCTTCTTTTCTTTCTCTGTGACGTGTCAGGACGGAAATCTCAAAACAGAAAGAAGCGAGTGATTCTGAAGTTACTACACTCCATGCAAAGAGAGCAGGGAGATTGTTGTAGACAAGGTTTATCTCCTGCCCAAGAGAGCACAGAATGACTTTCTGCTTCCTTGGGAACGACCTAGCTGAGCAACAGCTTTGTCCAGGGAGTTGTAAAAACTGCAGGAACATGCAACAATGTGCTACTGTTATCAGCTAAGAGTGCTGGAATGACTTTCTATGCAAATACAGAGAAAGATCTGTAAATCCAGAAGGGGTTATCACCCAGTACATCAAGGGGGTAAATTATTCTCCAACACGGGATGTGATACTTCCCTGCCAAAATCACACTGCTTGCCCACTATCGCTAAACTCTGAAAGAAAACTAACCCACAGAAGTCCCTTCTGCTGCTGCCTCCCCAAAAGAAAATCCCTTTAAGAAAGATGGTAACAAAGAAAACCCCCAGACACTTCACTGTTTTTCCCAGAGTGACAAAGAACTCTAGCTGTGGTTACGAATGGGCTCAGTATTGTACAATTTTAGGTCATGTGAGTTTTATTACTTTTCAGGCTAACTTCTGCTTTTCCCCAGCCAGCTGCTGGCAGTTATCAGCTTAAGATTGAGAGCAAACTACTTGGAAAACATATTTTTTTTCAGAAACCTTTTCAAAACTATACAGAAAAAAAAAAAATCTTTAGTGTCTTTTATTTCGCCTTGGATGTAACCTCTTTTTTTTTTTTCCCTTCCTCCAGTCTTTGAAAGCAATGAGTCTGAAACGCTAAACAGGTCACGGAGTAATTACGCATCCACCTGAAAATTAAACACACATTCAAAGGCTTAACTAACAGCATATGCTAACTCAGAACAGGTATATGTCACTCCTTTTTTTTTTTTTCCACGGTCAAGCATTAGGCTGGAAGAAAAACGAGATCCCCCCCAAACCCAGCGAAGAAACGCTGGAATTGTTCTGCAAGGTTAAAAGGAAGGAGACAACAGCAAGGTGACACTGTGTTGATGAAGCTGATCTGATACTGCAGGGCAGGCACAGCAAGTCTTGGGTGTCTCCAGTCCTGGTGTCAAGACTTTGGGGGGGGGGGGTGGGGGGGTGGTCCCTGAGGTCCAGAGGCCTGAGCAGGTCAGTGGAGTCACTCCAGGAACTGGGCCAACCGGAGACCAAGCCCAGAGGGCTACTGTCAGCACTGGAAACCTGCCTCTCAGTTGAACAGGCTGACAAAGGTTTTTGGCAAATCCTTTTATGTTCAGTTCAGAACCAAATTTATTTTCTAGGACGTGCGCATCATCTTGCTCTGCTGTTGCTGAGTATTTTTTGTTGGATTACTATGTTCTCCCCGACCTTCCACAGCGCAGGTTTGGCAGCAGCGTTTCAGATGCGCAAGAGGAACGAAACCTTCCTTCCCTTCAGCAGCTGGAGGTGCTGGGGTCAGTAACAGCTCTCTTACAGATTTCAGTGGCAGGAAAAACACGATTTTTCTTCCGCTTGGAGAGGGGCCACAGCACTGGCAGAGCTCAAAGGCCCAGTGCAGAAGTGCAGAGGACCTCATCACAGCCCGGAGAGGTGGAGGGGGGCAGAGAGGAACCGTGAACCAGCACTGCTGGGCTGAACCCACCCTGCCCACCCCAGCTGAGTCCAGTCTGGGACTTTGTGGAACAAGGCTGCAGTACTCTAACACACTGGCACTGCTTAAAGGAGATCTTTGGCCAACATTGAGATTGAAGACAGATTAAAGGTGGCTTTTAAACCTTTGCGCATCCTTACCCCACGTTCCCTGAGATCAGCACAGGTAGGACTGAGTACTCAGCTATTATTTATTACCTCCTGGAGCTGCTGCTGCAGTTTGAAGAGTAGCATGACCTGGCTCTTCCCAACTACCTTTGTACTTCGGAAAACTCTGGCTTCACAGCAGGCCAGATACCTGCTGTGTCAGGGACAGGAACTCCACATAGCACCTCCCAGGCAATTTTTAAATGGAGCTAAAGCTTTTCTCCTATGTAGCAAGTTTTGGTTTTGTTTTTTTTCCCCCAATGTTATGGTTTCTGGACGCCTCTAGACAGGCTTGGAGAACTTCACATGGTGTCTTCTGCCTAAAATCAGCAGGTAGCTAGACAGGAGTAGGGTGGACATAAAAAAATGGGATTGTTACTACTGCATATTCAATCACATGCACATACTTGCATACTAGAGAAGGTTTTCCATTACAGCATCTCTATTGCACTGATGCTACTTGCAGAAGTCTTTGGTGCTATTGGTTGCAGACTGCATTTTTGTTCCATTCATCTTGTTCTCCACCCTTCTGTCCCTTCACCTCTGCTCTCGGGAGCACTGGAATAAGCCCAATATAGGAAGGCACTGGATTTATACTGGTGTAACAAAGCAGAAGGTAGCTCAGAGGCTGAAAGATCTGTGTGTATATTACCCCTGATGTTTCTGACCAAACTGCTGAGCTGACCCCTGCTGGAGCAGCAGTCTCAGTCTAGTGTTTCACCCCTCCCACACTCAGAATGTCACTTCAGTGACAAAGCTAGTGAGCAGAAGGAGCCTGCTCCCCCATCCCATTCATTCAGGAGAGGCAGCACAAGAGCTGGCTCAGCCTGAAGTACACTCCATGCCCCAGGGCCACGAGAGTACCTGGGCTTTTTACACCACGATTCGCATCGCCTCAGCTTAGCACCACCCAGGTAAATGTAACCAACCCTGCAGTTTAAAGCACATGAGATGTTCTCGTGTTGGCATCGAACAAAGTAACTGGCTAATCCTCCTGGTATTAGTCAAACCGGGCTTAAGAATCCACTCAGATGCTTTGCAGTTGCAAGATTTCCCTGGCAAGTGGGAACACTGGTCTCCCACAGAATCTAAGCTTTTATTAAGAAGAATAGAAAAAAAAAATAAAGACAGTCTCTGAGTGCAAACTGATTTGACAGTGGCATCCTGAATTTGCAGAGAAAGAGCTCCAGTGCTTGTGCTGCTTCTCCATCCCAGTGCTGCCAGGCAGTACCTACTGATGGAGATGAGCAAGCTCTCAACCTGTTCTTCAGTGGGGTCCCACACCATGCAGGGAAACCCAACAACCCCCCTGATTTCATGCTGAGGCTTGGAAGAGCTGGAGTTGCGGGCAGGAATGGGCACTGGAATGATTCACAAGAGATAAAGATCCTGAAGGAAGGAGGCTGAAGGATGAGTAACAGAAATAGCTGCTTGCTTCCCTCTTCCAGAGAAGCAAGGAGGAGGGTGAGGGATGCTGAAATAAGAACACACTTCTTTTTGCCCTGTGGTTATCGGGAAAGATAGGACAGGAAAAGAAAGACCTGCTCTGGTTCAACAGCTGAACAAATAAATACTAGCTATAAAACTAGCTGCATCTCTGGACAGGCTCCTGCAGTAACTTCCTTGCAGAAATCCCCCAAATCTCAAGTGCTGGTAGGAGCAAGGGACTGAGCTTCTCAGACAGACATCAATAGCAGCTTGTGATAAAGGTTCTCTCATCTGCCTCTGGTGTGTGTACCCTCATCAGCCTTGTTGGCATAGGTACATTTTCTGAGAACATTGCACTGATTTAAAGTTGTACCAGTTCCCTTATATTTTTCCCCAGTGAAATGGTGAACAGCAGCCTGGTGATTTATTTTTAATTCTACCACGTTATGCTTTTTTCATTAAAGTATTATAAAATAATAACAAAATGTTGGTTGGGATGGCTTATTATTATTTTTTCTTGTCATAACCTGACTACCACACACTAATTCAAGGTACTCTTGTCTTGACCAGTATCTTACCCAGCTGAGTGAACAGGAAAGGCACAGCCTTGCTGGTATCTCAGCAGGCAGTGGGATTCACACAGTCACTAAAACTGAGACTTTTCTTAATGTAAATAACATGGGGTTTGTTTGGGGTTTTTTTTTCTGGTGCTCCATTTGATTTGGCTTAAGCCACATAACGCAGAGTTCTGTCCCATCTGTCCCGCTTCATTATAATAATTGTAGAACCTAAATTTGCTTCCAAACATCATTAATTAATAGTATACCACAGGCTGGGTGGGTAAGGGGAGGAACTCCTCTGTTTCCAACTCCTAAAAACCCCCGGCCAAACCAAACCAAGATCTGGAAGATTTTACATTATTTTTCAGTGTCAGTGCTGAAGACTTAATAACCACAGAGCGTGCTCCGTGGTCTTTAATCATTCCATATCATAAGCAAACACTGTTTGCTGGCAAACAATTCGCTACAACATCTTACCTCGAATTTTCCTCTGTGCCAACGTAGGGAAGATTTGCTCCCTGTACAGAAATTTACATCACAGGATATTTAAGCCCTGTAATTAGAACTTTTTCACCGAAGCTTTACCGTTATCTCAGTTAAGCTGCAGGTAATGTCACTTTAGATAGGTTACAGTTAGTTTATTCAGATTGCTCTATCAGCTGGCAGGTAGGGGGGAGAAAAGCCATCTAGTGGACAAAATGCAATTAGATACCAGAAGATATTTTAATTCTTTTTTTTTCTTTTTTTTTTTTAACTTTCATTACTCATCTGCAATCCTGCTTATCTAGGAATACTCTAGAAGTCTGCGGGAAATCAGGGTTTACTGGAGGACAACAGCATAGCTCTCTAAGCCTGGGTTTTGGACAGATTTTATTTTTTTTTTTGGTTAGTGATTGTCCTGAAACTGTAAAAGCTGCTTCGTCCCTCCCACCCCTCAGCCAGGGTTTTTCAGCGTATTCCTTCCAACGCTGCGAGGGTCGTCACTCGGCCGGGTATCTTATCACCAGATTCAACGCTACGTGCCAAGCAGACTGGCACTGCCGTGGGGTTTAAATAGCTGAGCTAATATTTAAGCTTCTGTCCCCTCTGATCCCTGAAAAATAACGAGAAGAGGCTTTGTGACTTTGTAAGCGGGCGAGCCAATTGGACTCGCAACAGCCGCTTACTAAAATCACCTCCCGAGATTCTCTGGGCCGTGAGCTCAGGGAGGCCTGGGGAGCAGGGGGCAGATCAGCTGAACAGCCCCCCTCACGAACACGCCTGAGAGACTCGTTCAGCATCTCACAGGAAAAGTGGGGAGAAGGGAACAAAAACCTCTCCTCCCGCTGTTATTTCCAACACTCCAGCCTTTGCTGAAACGCTGCTCGCTAGGGTTGCAGGGGCCTGTGCCACGGGTTAAGTAGCTGAAGATATCCCGAGCAGCCAGGCCCATCTCCTCCTCTCTCATTTATGCTGGGGAGCACAGGGGAATAAACACAACAGCTTTTTTTTTTTTTTTAAATGCAACATTTTCAGAGACCCAACCCCCAAATTAATCCTCTCGCACCACGAAGTTCACAGCACTTAGCTAGGCACTTGCAGCTAATCTTGAAGAGCAGATAATCATCAGTCATGCCCAGGCAGGCCAAAGTGTTGAGGCCCAAGTATAATTTCTGTGGGATTACGACAACACAAACCACCACTATCGGAGACAACCCTGTAATGATGCAGGCAAACATCTGTAACTCCTGCTGCTCCAGGCAGAATACTCCAGTGGGATTAGCGACCTGCCGCTCAGAGTCTGCTCTGGTGCTGAAACTGGTTTGGTTCCCTTGCCCATAGCCCTTCTGGTTGAGATAACAGGTAACACCGGGGATCTTGTGCTCTTGTTAAAAAGGAAAATAAAAATATCTCCCAGTTAATCTTTTGAAATAGTTGGTTTCAGGAGCATCCCATGCAACGAGTTCCACTGAAGTCACCTCAGGCGTTTACCTGGAGGTCTCAGTGGCCTCCCTCTGCCATTAACCCTGGAGATACCCCCTTAGACCCAGCACCCGTGCAGCAGCACCTCCTGCCATCGCCCCTCTGTCTGCCCCAGCACCAGCACTGCTCAAGGCATCGTTTCTGTCAGAGCCACCCCTGACCGTGCTTGGACAACCCCCACGTCACCAGGTTAGAGACACGGGAACAGCAGCTCCCGAGCTACCTCGCACAGACCTTCTCTGCAGCTTCTTATTCACCCCCCTCCTAACGAAGCACAGCCTTTCCTCTCTCTTTTCATAATAACCAAATAAGGATTTCAGGGTTTGGCCCATTCACTACATTCTGTGTTTTAACACAGACAAGAATGGAATAGAAAAGGCTGCCAAGACTTTAGCAGCAGGGGCAACCTTTTTGCTATTTTCATGTCTACAGCTCCCGCTTCAACAATGCCGACCTGCTGTTCGCCACGGCCGCAAGGCAAGGAATTCATAAACAATAATCATAATAATAGTAAAAATAACCCTAATAACTGGCCAGCAGGGCTTTGTCCAAGCCGTGCCTAAGTGCAGGAGCGGCATAAAGCAGAAAAAAACCCCCCCACCACTGGTTCTGCTCCTTTGCAAAGCTCGCGATATAAACTTTGCGCTGTCAGTTTAAAACTTTGGCATCTGTGTCTGCAAACGGGGAGGAACCCATTTTCAGATACTTGTGAAATATAAACTTCGGCCGTTGCCAAGCTCAGAGATACATTTGCTTCTTTTTATTTTTAAAAGTTTCCCGACTCCGTGCAGAAACCCACAGAGGCATTTCAGAGAGGAGCAGCTATGAAAAATGCACACGCTGCTGCTGCTGCTTTCTTTTTTTTTTTTTTAAGCAGCATTCTCAATCATTGTAATTATTCCTTGAGAATGCTTTTTAAAAACCAGAACCACGGCTATTTTTCACAGCTACAAACCCCTAAAACAGCTCTAGAGCTTTATGTGAAACTTAAAAATAAAATTAAAAAAAAAATAAAAATCACCTTTCAGCTAAGAACGGTAAAAATAGATCAAAAACCAATTAGCTGGCCCACATGGCAGAAGACAGGTGTGCTTTGGATGTGGTATTTATACAGAATCAGGATAAGCAGGTTTTTTTTGGTTGGTTTTTTTTTTTCCCCTCCACTTTTTCACAGATTCCTGAGGACTATAAATATCACAACTTCTTGCCAATGCCCATCGCATCCACCCAAACCGCCGGCCACTCGGAGAATAACCTCAGGAAAGATTTCACCGTGCCTCCTACCAAGTTATAAGACTGAATTAACGTTAAAAGCAGCAGGCTGACGGGTGAATTATGGTAATGATGAACCTTCAAAAGCAAAAACAAGTAAACTCCTTTGGAAAGTGCAGCCAGAGAGAAGGCTGGGAACACTGAAACCAATTAGGGCTGCTTTAGTGCTACACCTGTTCAAATGAATGCCAAAGCCAGCACAGAATTATTTACATTATGCTATTAACAAAGGGACATATGAGTAATGGGAAAATAGAAGTGGTTTATGCAAAACGAGCTCTCCTGAAACCAGCTAAGAGCTTCAGGTATTTGTGGCAGAAAGCAAAGGCTGTGGTCAGCCCTGCTGCTCCGGCTGTCCCCGTGTCGGGCAAACAGGCTCCTGCTCCCCGAGCCCCCTCCAGCTGCTGCTCACTGTCCCCACACTGCCCGGCTTATGCCAGAGTCAACACTCCTGGCACTGCCCCCTTATGCAATTCAGAGAGATCTTCCCTCTTTCCAACACTTGTAACAGGTTATTTGTTAAAACTACATTGCTCAAGCAGACACCGATTTAGGGACCAATCAAACAAGAAACTGTGCCAGGAGATCCAAAGAGGGACAGCTCTTTGCAGGCACGTGGTGTGTGACCAGCACATGGGAAGAGGTGGAGAGCATCAACTTCTTCCCCAGATCATAGTCCTACCAGAAAAGGAGAGATCAGAAGATTCTTCTTGGAGGTCACAATTCCTTCCTTCCCATTCCTTCCAGTTTCTGAGCATTTAAGCACCTACATACATAACGTTTCCCCACCGTATGAGACACTTCATGTAGTCAAGTATGTGATAGGCAAGAAAAGGAAGTATTTTTGAACAGACCAAATGTAAGGTTGAGAGCTGAAGTGGCTGAAGGAGCCTGCCAAAGCTGCCCAGGGGCAGAGATACACCCAGAGCCCAGGTCCCAGCTCCCTCTCCATGGCATTTCTTCTTGCATACATCCTGCTTTCCTCTCACCTATAGAAACTTCTCCAGTTCCTGGTGGTTTGGGGAGGTGGCCATTGATGGAAACTGATCATCTGCAGAAGGCAGGTATTCAACACCAAGCTCTCCTCCTCACTAATCTCATCCTCTCACTGAAAAAAATCCAGGCCATCTCAGGCAGACTGATTTGGTCAGGCTTCCCCAATGCTGGCTTCAAGCTAAAATCCTTTTCTCTCTCAATTCAGCCTATTTATGATGCATCGACTTTAACTAGTTGAGAAATGGTTTCTCAAACCAGAGGGAAAAAAAAAAAATCAAGCTGTCTCCTCTACTTCCAGCAAGCACATTCAATGGTTTTGACCTTGTGGTAACTATTGTCCATTCTTCTCTCAGCCAGGATACAGGTAATTCACTGTGATCATTTGTTTAACTCAGCAATATGACAGAAAAAGACATCTCTCTCTATATATATATATAAAAAACCCTCATAAAAGGACTTGCTGTATACAAAGATGGTACATAAAGAGCAGTGAGCTTCGTTTCACTAGAGCAGCAAAATGAAGCATCTCTCCTCCATCCCCATACCTCACACAAGCACTACACAGATAAGAAAACAGAGGCTTTATGACAAACCGAGACTGCTACACCCCAGCAAAGCTCGGGGGAAATTAAGAGTGGAAATAAACATTGTACAAGGAGCAGCACGGAGCAAAAGGCAGCAGAACTCAGCGGTGTGTCCAGTGCACATCTCAGAGGACTCTGCCAGATCCTCGCCGTCTCCTCAAGAAACTCTCATTCCAAGAGTGGCTGAGCACCGCAGAATGACCATGGGCTCCAACAGAAGTCTGCGAATCTGTTCCCAAGAAGCTCCCAACTGTGCTTCAAAAACCCAGGATGACTGCCATTTAAGGTTCTCCAGGGCTGAAAGAGCTTACACATCAGATTTTCCCTTTGCAACCAAGAACACCAGGACCCAGAAAGAGTTCCAGCTGATTTTCCAAGCAGCGAGCGACTAGCTTTCTCAAATACAGCTGTTTTCTTCATTAGGAGACTAAAAATAGTTCTGCTCCTAGCAAGCTGACTTCCTTTTCAACGTTCTGCCATAGCCATGCGTGTGTTTCATTCAGGGTTTCTGCATGGCTACGCCACTGTGATTCTATTTCAGCCTTTAAGTACGTTCAAGAAATTTTTCATTTCCCTTTCCCATATTCACTCCAGATGTCCTGAACTGTCCAAAACTGTTTCATGTTAGGAGAATTTGTTGGGATGTTCTGGCATTCACACTGTTCCCATCTGCTTCAGCATTTTCAGGAAAGATCAACTTTCTTCCCCAACTGTTAGCAAATATGAAGGAGTTTGTGGTTTTCAAACACCGGTGATTAACAGTCGATGTTTCGCTTGTACCTTGTGCAACAAGAATAATTCAATACTGCTGTATCAGGCTTTTGCTTTTTTGCTCTTGTAGAGATGCTGGGGTGAGAAACCTGAGGAACTGAAGGACATCCTATGTTTCAGAGAACTTACTGCAACAGCAGCAACCACTTCTTCAAAAGGCTGTGCCATCGTTCTGAACATGGGCTGGGGGACCCTGCGGGCACACGCTGCACTGCTCCCTTCAGTCCCAGTCACCTTGTTCTTTTCTGAGTGAAAACGCCCAGTGCTGGGCAAGCAGTGTACTAAATATTTGACTGACACTCACCAGAGCTAGACAGTATCAGGAAAATGCATTTGCTCCTACCCCAGGAAAGCTCCACACTGTAGACATGACACCCAGCCTCTGCCGAGTACTCCCACTAAAGTCAATGGAGAAGTTATTCAGGTTTTGGTAACCATTCCTGCCCCCAGAGAAGCTCACGGATACCCCACTGATATGAAAGGATGCAGCTCTTCAGGCAACAGATAAAAAGTCACTTTGCTGAGAAGATCAGCAAACAGGCCACTCGGGATCAGCTCCACGGCGCACGAGGAACCAACGTTCAGCAGAGCTGAGCATGATGCACCTCACTGAATCTGTCCAGGACGAAGCTGGGAAGCCACAGGGATCCCAGTACTCTGGGTATTTCTGGATGGGAAGTATTTGCATAAGCATTATGAAACTTTGGTAGCGTTTCTGCCCATCCTTAATCTTCCAAGTGTAGGTGTGATATCTAATAAACTTCAACAAGCACAGCCTTTCTAATACAGATAAACTGGTTGCAAAATGTTTGTGCCAGGGAAGATAATTAAAAGAGAACTCCAGGTCTTTTGGTTTTAACCTTGAGTTCCAGTGATGTGAATTGCTAAACGTGCCCGAGAACACAAAGGTACCACAAACTCTTCTAATCCTGTTCAGTTCTAGGGAGCTGAGGTTGGTTGTGACCACACAGTCTCGGGTCTAAAGTTGTTCTGAGGATGGCAGTGCTTTGGACTTTTTGAAGAGGAAAGGGAGGAGGAAAATATGCTGATAACCAAGTAGCATTATTTAAAACAGAATATGCTAAATGACATCTACCTCCTCCCTTGAATGTATACGAGATAGGTCCCTACAGGGGAAATAGTCTTGGCCCTTTACAATCATGCTAAAAAACTGTAGGTTTCAGCTCTTCCTTCTTTCTAAATAGGAAACAACAGCTCTCAAGAAGGCCAGTGCAAGCAGAAAGCAAATTAATCTGGCCATGTTTTGCTCTCAGCTATGCTGCTGCACTCCTATGGTAACCCCAACCAAGAACAAAATTTGGCTTGCTCTCTCTTTTCCCTCTAAATGTCTCATTCCGACCATACAAGTATTCTATTTTCTGGTTAAACATTACACAGAGTGTGTTAATTTCTGCTTCAGCTAATTTAGCTACACTAAATGCAAATGCTTCCTGTACTTATGAATACAATCTGTTCATAGTGAATAGTTTGGAAGATTTGGACGAGTTAAAACAGCAACAGTATCCATGTGGGACCAATCTTCCCTGGACAACTCTTATGCTTTGATTCATAAATTCTTTCCATAGGAAATATCTGTGGAAAATCTCCAACACATCCAGAAATGCACAACTCGGTCGCTTATTAGGAGTTCTTAATACATATTGCTTCACTACATCACCCCTTTATTTCTTACTTCTACATAAGCATTGGCTCGTGGGTTCACATGAGACCTCTTTATGCTTATTTTCCATTATTATAGAATGTGTTTTTTCACAATGGTGATAACATCTCTCATTAGTACTACCACATGAGCCTATTAAAAAACAACTTCCAACTCTAAAATATCTCGTTTCTGCATCTAAAGGGTGTGTTAAGGCACCTCTTCACTTGCTGTTGCTGTTCTGCATGTCTGACTTACTCTGTGGAATGAAGACCCAGTTGCTTGATTATGAAACAAGCACGGCATTGCCTGGCTTAGAGCACAGGATTTCAGGAGATCTTGAAAGAACCCTCTGCTTTGAGAGACATGGGGGTGACTGTGGTGGAAGAGCAACAGGAAACCTGCAAGTGAGCTTCTGAGACCCACAGCATTCACAATTCAGAAACAAAAAACCAAACCCCAAAGCAAACGACAGCACAGAAGAGCAAAGGGGGTAAGTATGGCTACTGGGATGTCACAGTGCTTCCAGAGGAGTTCGGTTCTTTACCCCAGAGACCCCCTGGGTGTCCCCTGTCACACTGCTGCAGCTGTGCCAGCTGTTGCCTTGACACAAAGAGCTGCTCCACTGCAGCTGAGCACCAACCTTGCTGGTGATGTGGTCCCACCAAAGTGCTCCAAGTTTTTCTTGAATTAAAACTGACATAAACTGTATAAAGACCTGACTTAAACTTTATAAGAACTTCAGGCAACTGACAGCAAATTGCAGCTAGTCAAGAAGAAAGAAGAAGGAACTAGCACTTGGGATCCATGTGCAGGAATCTTTTCCTCGTGATTCCACTGCTCAACCACCATTCAGACTCAGGGGTACAAGTTAGTGCCCAGTGGCTATTGTAGCCCTCACCTCCACACGCTCTGTACACCTCTCGACTGGCCACTCGTTTCCAGGTTAGACCAGGAATTGCAAATACCATCAGATTTCTCACCTCTGAGACCAAGACAAGACAGTAGCTCATTCTTCTTCGCAGGGAACGCTGTGGCAGCAGAATTCTTTGGGCAAGCATTCTGTGGGTTTCTTTTAGAAACCAAATTAGTCATACGCAGAGTATGTCTAGAGTGGAACTGTGCCAAAGATAGAAGTCCTTTCTCACATCTAGCTATGCCAGTTGAAGAAGATGATCTTTCCAGCTGCCTCTCACACTTGCCAGAGGTTACAGCAGGCTGACCTGCTACCGAGCGAGCGTGCTTCAGGCAAAAGGAGGGAAGCTGACTTAACAGGCTTAAATATTTAGTCTTTGCTCACTCAGTTTACCCCGACTTGAACAGGTTTATGAGACTTCAGCAGGTTTATGAGTGGCCCCCATGATGCTGAGCCACAGGCTGGAGAGCACAGGAATCTGGGTAATAAATCTCCAGACAGGAGAGTAGTAATCTTTTCATCTGTCAGGGCAGTACACAAGAGAGAACACACTTCCACAGTCCTGGACTAACATAAATATTCTTGATTGTAAGTACAGTTCCTTCCTTTCCTTCATGGGACTGCCCTAGCAGTACGGGCAACTTTATAGTGTCTCATCACACATGCAGGCCCTGGTGCTCATGGGGGACTTCAACCACCCCAGTATCTGCTGGAGGGACAGCACAGCAGGACAATAAGCAATCCAGGAGGTTCCTGGAGAGCATCAACGGTGAGCTCCTCCTCCAAGTGCTAGAGGAACCAATGAGGAGAGGTGTGCTGCTGGACCTCATACACACCACCAATGAGGGTCCCACTGGAGATGTGAGGATCAAAGTCAGCCCTGGCTGAAGAGACCATGAGATGATGGAGTTCAGGATCCTGAAGGCAGGGAGGAGGGTGAAAAACAAACTGACAACACCGGACTGCAGGAGAGCAGACTTTGGCATCTTCAAAGATAAGGCCATGGAAGGAAAGGAGGCCCAAGACAGCCTAAGGATCATCTCCTCCACGCTCAAGAGTGGTCCAGGCCAATGATTTTAAAATCTCCAGGTGGCCTATATAGATGAACAAATAGTTCCAAGCCAAACTCAGACACAAAAAGGAAGCACATAGAGGATGGAAGCAAGGACAGTCAACCTGGGAGGAACACAGAGACATTTTCTGAGCATCCAGGAACAAAGTTAGGAAAGCAAAGCCCAAATGTAATTGAATCTGGTGAGGGACATCAAAGACAATGAGAAATGCAGGCCTACTGTTCCATGTGACAGGAGACCTGGTGACATAGGACATGAAAAATGCTCAAGTACTGAATGTCACCTTTGCCTCACAGCAAGACTGGCCTTGGGGAAGCCAAGGCCCCAGAGACCAAAGGGAAAGGCTACAACAAGGAAGATGCACTCTCCATGACAGAGGATCAGGTGAGGGAATACATAAGCAAACTGGACATATAAACTGGTCCATGGGCCAGAAAAGGATGCACGTGAGTGCCGAGGGAGCTGACTGATGTCGCTGCAAGGCTGCTTTCATTAGTCATCTTTGATCAATCATGGAGACTTGGAGAAGTGCCTGAAGACCAGGAGAAATGTCACACTTCTCTTCAAGAAGATCAAGAAGGAAGACCCAGGAACTATGTGAGCCTGGGAATGTGACGGAGCAGCTAATGCTGTGAAACCATTTCCAGGACAAGAAAATCATCAGGCGTAATGCGCTTGGCTTCACCAAGGGGAATACAAAGAAGGCTGAACTTAAATTCTTCCAGATTATAAAGAGGTTAAAAATAAAAAAAAAATAGAATCATAGAATTATGGTTGGAAAGGACCTCTAGGATAATCAAGTCCAACCTTCATCCCAACATCTCCCTAACCACCAGACCACAGCCTCAAGTGCTACATCTACCCGGTTTATAAACCCCTGCAGGGATGGTGACTCCACCACCCCCCTGGGCAGCCTGTACCAGAAATAAAATCCCTTTGTTAGAAATGGTCTCCGTGCTTAGCTGACAGAGCATTTTGCTCAAACTCTCAGTAGATCCTACCTAGTTTAGCACAATACTAGTAGCTTTGATTTCAGGGGTGAAAGAAACTTCAGAAACTTCAAAGATTACCTTCCATTAAAGCTTGCCAGTTTGTAAACATGAAACAAACCCCAAATATCACACCCGGCATTTGACCATGTCCTGATACTTGCAGCCCAGGCAAAAAGCAGGTACAACAAGTGTTCTCATTTAAGTTGCAGTCATTACCTCATGCTTCATCCCTTCTGTTCATAGCAACCTTGTCACGCAGCCAAACAAACAACAACCAGCATAAATAAAATCAATCCCTCTCCTTCTTATAGTACAGAAATGTACATAATAAAGCCCATCAATTCCCACAGAGATACACTTTAGAACAGCTAATTTGTAGCTCTGAAAAAGAGATCTGACCCAAAAATAGGCTAAGGGGTTCTAAAGCTGTTCTGTCGAGATGTCTGCAGCTGTAAACGGGCTGCTTTGGCTTTCTGATCATTTGCAGACACAGCCCCACAAGATTAGAGTTCCAAGTTCCTGTTCTCTCTGTTTCGTGGATTTTTCTGCTCTTTGGTACTGCAAGTTCCTAGTCTGAAGTTTTGCTTCCTGCCAGATCTAATCAGCTAATACCGTGGCTTACAACATTTACTTGTTAGCTACTAACTTCTGGATTCTCAGACCAAGGAACGAAGGAGGGAGTGCTACACGTTTGATCTGAACATGTGAAAACTGTCACTATTTTCATCTGTTTGTGCTATAGATATATATGCCTCGGGAAAGTCAAGAGGCTTATGCTTCTCCTGCATCTCAGATAAATATTTACTATCCCTTTTTAGACGCAGTTTCAAGTATAGCTGACTGTGTTGTCTTAACTTCATGTATTATTGCCTCCTTGGTAGCCCTTACACGGCTGCTATTAGCCCATAGCCAGATCAGGGCCCAATCTCACAGCCCTCTTTCATGCACATAGCTATTAGCAAATGCTGGTACCTGTGAACTCGTCCTCACCCAGTGACTGCCTTAGTTAATAATGACATTATGGAAAAATATGAAACAAAACCTTTGAATAGTGTCTGCTTTATTATTTTTCTTAACTCTCTGCCACTCTTATGGAATATATGGCTACTGCCTGAGAAGATTTCTAAGCAGTTTGGTGGAAAGCATCTTTCCTTTTCATCAAATTGGACCTTCAGCAACACCAGGAATTTGAATTAGCACGGTATCTTTGCTTAGTCACTCCTGAGAGGAAGCTCTCAGAACACCACCAACCTGAACTTAGATTTGGGACAGTACAACAATGAACTTCACATCAGACATCAAAATCTCCAGGACGAGTTCCCTGTACAGGGTCCGCAAGATCAAGCTTAATCTGAGAGAGGTCATTTATATTGCACCATCAATTTAAATAAATAATAACCTCTCATCAAAGCCAGAGGCCACTTACACCACCTCCGTCTAAGAACAGCAGTAGCAAAGTGACGTGGAGTTTATGAGAAGTATAAAATCTATAAGGTCAATAAAGAAAAGCTTTCGTGTGGTACAAGGGACTGCTGGAAAAATGAGCACGAAGGCAAAGGACGGAATTGCCGATGGGAGCCGAGCAGCTTTGGGCAGGGATGGCAGATGAGCGGAGCAGCGATAGCTTGATGTGGTTTTACCGGCAGCAACCAAAGACGGGCACCCGCTAGTGCCGCGAAAACTGCGTCCATCTTAGGAACTCGGCTCCTCTTTGTACTGCTTGTCTCTCAAAAGCACGTATTAAAGCACCGCGAAACGCAGCACGCGACACCGCCCGGCTCCGAACATCTGTTGTGTAGCGCATGGCAAAACACGCCGCGGGATTTCTGAGGAGAGCTGCCTGGTGAATAGGCAGGAAGGCTCCACTCCTTCCCTTCCGCCGGGAATTGAAGTCAACAGAAATCACAACTTTACAAAAATTAGGAAAAGGATATATCGGAAGCAGGAAACCACAGCAGCCTTCCCCCCCCCCCCCCCAGGCCACCTTCTTAATGCAGGAGTATTCACGTTCGACAGCGAACGGCTGCCGTTCCCGCTGCCCCATCCCTCACCCTACACAGCCCGGCCAGGCTGTTCCAGCGCCCGCTCCGCCGGCACCGCTCCCGCCAGCGCTCCCCGGCTCTCCCGCCCGGCTGCCCGCGCGCTAGGGCGAAGCGCGGTCGTGCTCCAGCCTCCTCCCACCCCCGCTTCCCACGGGAAGGACCGTGGGGCGTGAGGTGGGGAGGGCCGGTTGGGCAAGGGGTGGTGGGAGCCCAGCCGAGCAGCAGCTCCGCTCCACGTCCCACCAGTCAGAGAGTCAAGTTACGGCGCGAGTCGGATGCGTGGGGCGAAGCAGACCCCGGGTACGTGGTAAGCCGGCTAAGGCTGGGAAGGTGATCGGCCCTGTCACGGCTACAGATTGAAACCATGACGTAAGCGGAGGAGGAGACGACCGCGTTATTAATAAAGTGACAGGGCAGCATCTGCGGAGGAGACGAACCCTGCTGAGCGAAGTCAGGCTCCCTCCGCTGACCTTAGCGCTCGAGGTGAGCCAGCCAGAGGGAATAATCCCTTCTGACCCTGCTCACAGCTCCCCTGCCCAGGCTGCCAGGGCAGGCCCCGAGCGCGAGCAAAGCAGCCGCCTGTTCCGGGCGGCCGGTGCTTCCCAGAGGTGCCCGAGAGGAACATCTGTCGATCCCCTCGGCACCCCCATGTTTCAGAGGCTGGGTGGGTTGGCAGCAGCAGAGCTCAGGGCTCTGCTCAAGGCCATCGTGCCCGCCCAGCGCTGGGGCAAGCTGCTTGCAAGCCACAGAAGCCCCAAGTGGTTTCTCTGATGTCTGATCTAAACTTTTATATACGTATCATGTGTAATGCAACAATGTAATTCGTGATAAGCATTTGATATTTATATAACTGGAGATTGGGGGGGGGGAAAAATCTGTCAGAAATAGCTTTACAGATGAGTCTTCTCATTGTCTAACAAGATTTTCATTGTTTTTAATTTTCATTTCTCTCCATGGTTCAGGGCACTTTGAGGAAAAAAAAAAAAATTTCTATTCAGCAGTTTCCCACTCATAATTCAAGAAAGAGAGTCATGTATTATAATAGAGATAATTAGCTTTGACTGAAAATAATAAGCTTGGCACCAAATATCCCCCACTACCGCACAGAATAACCATTTATCGTCTTATATACTCTCCATCAAGCCTAATTACTGCAACAGTAATTACTAACCTGTTGAAAGAACAAAAGAAAACGCAACTAGCTCGGCACTGGCAGAAGGAGAACGTTGCTGGTTTCTAATAAGAAGCTCTTGGTTGCCCCCTCTTAGAGAACATTCACTTGCCATGTAGGCTCTTGTCCCCACGCACCCGCTTCCAACCCCAGAACGGAGAACACGTCCCCACACAGTCCGAGTACAACGGCCAGGTCCCACCCGTGCAGGCCAAGGGTTTGTCTGGTTGGACTGAAGGAATCTCCCTGATTTGGGGATTCCTGGGAAGTGAAGAGAGCAGCGCCCGTCCCAGGCTGTGCGCTGCAACGCTGCAGACTTCCATATGCTGGACAGCTTTGCTTGCCTGCTCTTCTGACCTGCTGAACTTCTCCCTGGCTGTCATTCTGCCTCTTTTCAACAGACGTTCTGTCAATCGTGCCCAAGAAAGCTTAAAGAAATGCAGCCCTCTGTGTTCAAAGAATAGCACATGCTTTAAGGGTTTGGAGTGTAATCTTTATCTACAGAAATGTACTGTATTCATTACAGCATTTCTCCCCAGTTCCACCACAGCCCAGTGTTCTCCTGCTGAAATTCACCCACAGAGCTTCACCTCTGACAGCCAAGTAAGCCCTGGACAAAAACAAATGGCAGCACCAACCCCTTCAGCTGCTCCAGGTATTCCCCAGGCTGTGAAGGAATCTGTATGAGAGAGCTTGCTCAGCTACCTGAGAACAGAGGAGGAAGTGTCACTGGTGTCCTTACACCCTGCTCCACTCAGGTCCCTACACGGGACCTGTCCCTCTGTCTTCACCCATGGATGGAGAGGGAAACTGGTGCCTTCCAGACACCACCAGTACTCTTCAAACACCCAAAGCTGTGAGGCTCCTCGAGTGCCGGCCCTGGAGCAATGCCACGCAGCATATGCAAGTGTTCACAGCTAATCAACCCAGCTGAAATCTCCAGCATCCAGTACCCACAGGGAAACTGTTCACAATCAACCCACAGCATGCAAACAGCACAACCCTCCCACCTCCAAAAACCCCAACGAGCTGTAAAAGTAATTCAGTGCATAAATACAACCAAAAAATACAACCTAGAAAACCTCAGAGCTGCTAGGCTGAAGAACTCCACAAGTGAGAGAGACACTCTGCCTCAAACAGTGAGACTGCTTTAAATCAGAAGTTTGGGGCTTTCTTCTGAGTTCTTAATTTTTTTTTTCCTGAGTTCTTACCTTTTTTTTCCCTGAGTTCTTACCTCTTTTTTCCCCGAGTTCTTACCTTTTTGCCTTCTGCATTTTGAAGCCTTAGGGTCATTATGTTTTAGGACTTTTTTCACCAGAATCACAAGGCCTAGAAATCACCTTTTTCCCCACCACTTCTAAAATGTTTGCTCTTCTCCCCCAGCCACACAATCCCAGACAGCACTAGCTCCAAGGAAAAGGCAACAAAGGCTCCAAGAATTGCCTCCAATTGGTGTGTTCTCCTCCTGCAGTGGACATGCACTGCTAGAAGGCACACAAGGAACTAGGAGGGGGCCTCCCAAAATTACAAGAATACCACCAAATGCAGAATGCTGCTTAGCCCATGCAGAGAGAGGAGGGTGATGTATTTTCAGGCTAAAGGGGAAATTTCACAGCCTAATGGTTCTGTCATTGGTGAGCTTGGTAGAGTAGAACAGGATAAAATCACCAATGATTACAGCCTTTGCTTAGCTATGAATACTGCAGCAATGTATCTTTAAGAAAAGCAAACATGTTTTTCCTCCCCAAAACCCCATTACCTAAATGTAATTTAGTTTTAATATTTCATTAGTGAATTTAAGATATGCTTATAGCAGGACTGGAGCCTAGCAGCTACTTAAGTTTCAAAGGAAAATTAAAAACATCACTAATATTTTCTTGATGAAACAACTGAGAGGTGTATCTGATCACTACCTAACAATGAAAAGGCCCAAAAAAGGGATTGAATATCACATTTGCTATTTAGAAGAACAAAAAAATATCAGGTCAGGGCATCAGAAGCTAATGGAATGACTTAATTGTCCATTTTGCCCAGCATTAAAGCTTTCAGTTATGGGCTCATTCTGCACAGCACCAGAAATTTCCCCTACTAGATGAAAACAAACAACCAACCAAATCATTTCAATGGGATTGTTTAAAAATTTGCACTTTTCCCACCTTCCTGATCCATTTCTTTTTTCAACCCTTGAACTTCACCTCTCAGTTCTTTTCCAAACAGCACTTCCCTGCAAAGGCACGGTACATCCTCTAACTAAACCACCAAAAATCAACTCTAAGTTGCAGGTATTGCTCCATCCAGAGAATATCTATATGGGATTTCAAAGACAACAGGCCTCTAGGATGTGTATTTTGACCTGGTACTCTTCTGGAAGCCTCCTTTCACATCTTCTAAACCAGTCTGCTTTATTGTGCATGAGTCATGGTGAGAAAGCCCGCTCAGGAAAAATAGCCAAAGAGGACAGGAGCAAACCAGTGTTTTGGCAAAACCAGAAACTCCAATGTATCCAAGCTTTGGGAACACAGGTCTGAACTTCAGCTGTCTACAATAGGTCTCAGGAGGCTAATTCGTGCAATTATTTCTACTTGTAATTCTGCTGCTTGGTCACTGGTGCCTTGTGGCTGTTTTGATGCTTTCAGGATAGGAAGCGGGTTTGGAGGCAAAGAAGAGTGGAGCATAACTCATTCCATTTGGAATCACTGCTTTTCTCACTAATAAATACTTCTTCCCTAAGAACTTTGGAGAGTCTCACCACCCTGATATTCCCAGGCACATTCCAATAAAGTCACAAAAATCATTCTGACCTACCTCTACACACATGGAAATCTTTTTGTTGAACAGAAGCTGCAAGACTCAAGATGATAAACTTAGGAAAAAAAAAAATCTTCAGTTTTGCAGGCATCCAAACTTCTGGTCAAATCTAAAAGAGAGAGATACAAAGTACAGGTTTTGTTTTCAACACAAGCACTCTTACCATCTGAAAATCTTTTGCCTCAGTTTCCATTTCGAGACTCATACCAATATCTGTTAAAAATCTCATGGTAACTCTTTTCAGAACAGGTAGATTATTGGATTACTTGATGCAAACACAGATTTTACAACAGTCCCATTTTACAGGATGAGCCACACAGAGAGTATGTTACGTATTTATTCTCACACAGAAGAGGCTGTTAGATACTTTCTGTTAGATATTTTCTCTTAGATGGGCTGTTAGAGGCTTTGTCTGAGTAGCTTTTTTCACTGTGTCACAAATTCCTCTTTCCCCTTTAGCAGACTTCACTGAGGATGTAAGATTGGTTGCAAAGAGCAATGCATTACAAAGAACTTCTCCAAGTTGTAACTGCCTACACAGCTGATTCAACAAGAGCTACAGAATAACACACACACCCTTACAGACAGAAACCAAAGTTCCCACTTTCTCAGCTAATCCAAATCTTTTTCTTTCAGAGTATTTTTATACCTAGGCTCATTATTCAGTTTGGGACATGGCCACGTGATCCCTGTTCACCCAGCCTCTACATCTCCTGAAGAAAAGGTCAAACATCAGCCTTGTTTGGTGCATCTTTCTTGACTTAACACTGCAGCCTGAGCAGGGCCTTGTGCTTTAAGTGGTGGCATCTTTGGGTAAAAACCAAACCTGAGCAAGAACTGATCGGTACGTAAGGAAACAAGGCCAGCCCATCAGTCTCTCCAAAGAGCAACACAGAGTTTTCTTGTATTCTCCTTTGCTGTTTTAACCACAAAGTATTAGAATTTCTGTAATAGAAATACTCAGCCTGTGTATTTGCTGGATTATTAAAGCTCTACCTCTGCTGTAATCCACACAAGACTCCCAGGCTCTCTCTTCCTCCTCACACTCCCACCATCTCATTCTATCTAGGTCCTTTTTCAATCTCTTTGCCCAGATAGGTCTATTTAGCCAAGATCTTGAAACCATTGCCTGCTACTTGGCACCAAAGGTCTCTCCAGGGGTACCTGGGAACACACCAGAGATTCACATCAAGAGTATACAGGTAAAATGAGGTCTTTACATTTCCCTGCTCTAAACAATACTGCAGTGGTCTGACACAGGTATAAGGGTCCCCGTTGTCCTCTGTGAAAACATTTTGTGCTACCCCTTTCCTCCTCCAAATAAGAAATCATGTGTTGCTTGAAGCCTGACTGGTCGTGCCATAAAGCAAACACATCTCCCTCGATTAATGCGCCTGTATCAGCCAAGAAAACCTGGCTCCTTTCAGGAGCACTCCTCAGCTTCCAAGTGTCCTGAACGGATCATCTTTCTTATTTCACATCTGAGTAATTATGGGTCTGTGGTTCCTTCACCTTTAGCTGTCAGTTCAGGCATAAGGTGAGCTCTGCACAAAATGATCAAACCTCCTGGGTCCCTCAAGTCCACTGAAACCCTCTAAAAACTCCCATACCTGGGTCCTCTCCTCAGTCACCAAGTCATTTTTGCATTTACAAGTTTGTCTCATCTGAACCAGGTAACAAAAAAAACCCCAAAACCACCCCAAAAATCACTGTCAACAGCATAACATCTGATTACAAGCCTGTAAGCTTCCACAGCTCAGTGTACACAGTGTCTTTGTTTAAAGCCCGGGCTGCCGTGGCACAGGAAGGGAATTAACACCTCTCCTCCCATGACAGAGTGCTTGCTTCAGGCCAGTACTGACCAGCACTAAACACAGTCAGGCTCTGTAGCCTGTAACGAGTAAATAACTGCTGTGCTGCCAGTCCTATAACTTTCCTATATAGGAACAGCCAGAAGAGCTATTTTATGCCTCCTGCAAATCACCATTTTGAAGGTATACAGCACAGCTGTGCCAGAATATCCCAGTCACACAGCGACACAGCCTGGGAAAGCTCTGTGGGTTTTTTCACAGCTATATGAGGGGCAGCTGAATTTGGAGTCTTAATAGGTATTAAAAACCTCCTGCATGAAGGAAGAGAGAAGCATTCTGGGACCCAGAGGTGGCTGAGGTACAGCAGGGTTGCTACAGATGGCACATGTGTGACTTGACACAGGCATCCCTAGAGCTGAAGGTACTAGAGCATGTGCAGTAGTCTTGAAAAATCAGATCTGGGGATAAAAATTTACTCTGCATCTCTCTGGCAGCGGGTCTCCAGCTCCAGCATGCCCAAGGCTTCTCTGAAAACAGAAAAGGCGAGTGTAAGGCATGAGAATATGTTGGAAATTTTTTCCATGAGACCACTAAAGATGCAGTGATCGAAGATTCCCACACATAGCTTCTGGTCAGAACAACACCCTGGCTACGTTGGCTTTTGCCTGCTTTTGTGACTTGGGTGACAGGGGAAAGAGATGTGTGCTCCAGCCTCCTGGCCCTGCACCTCCCAGCCTCTTGCCTGTCTCTTCCAGGCAGAGGAACACCAGCATGCCCAGCAGAAACAGGACTAGGTGGCAACTGAAAGAACAACCCCCCTTCTTCTGGCTGCGAGCTTGTTCTGCCCAGGGAGTTGAAATAAACAGCATTAGAAACCAGGTCCGTCCGGAAACGAGAGTGCTGAAACATTGGGTTTGTACTTTTCTTGATCCCCAGAGTATCGGAGACTCGTGCTGCATCAAGAAAGAACCTGGGTATTTTAAAGCAGCTTTTTAACCCGCCGGCTAGATGGGGCGGGGGGAGGAGGAGGTAGAAATGGAAGCTTCCTAACAAGAAAATCTGTCAACTCTGACCTTCTGGCTGAAGATGAAAGCTGAGTTAGATGATTTTTCTATAGATGTCATTAAGGCAGCTTTTAAGGCTACCCTGCCTGAACTCTGGGCTGCTCTTCAGTACTGTAAACAACCGCCCGAGGAGGGTGAAGTGAGTGGAAGTCCAAAAAAGTAAGAAGCATTTTCAGCAGGGGAGAATATTGATCATCCTGAGAAACCATTTATGCCCTGAAGGGCCATCAGCTGTCACTACTTCCCTGGCTCCCAAGGCGTATTTAGGTGCCTAATAGGAGTTAATTAACATATTCATTAATAGGTGGGTGGAGCTGTGTCAGTCTCACCAGATAGAAAACACTG
This sequence comes from Actenoides lindsayi, assembly GCA_025331215.1. Lineage (NCBI taxonomy): Eukaryota > Metazoa > Chordata > Aves > Coraciiformes > Alcedinidae > Actenoides > Actenoides lindsayi. The sequence continues at coordinate 21,267 of WTSP01027345.1, read as the reverse complement.
ACATCAAAATGGACTAATTAACATGAACCGGTCTAAGCCCACAAGCAGAGGAACTGCAGCATCCCATCAGTTGGCATAAAATGTATTTAATGCAATGTGCTTCCGGGGAGCAGCCAGAAACTGGTATGCAATATTATTTGAAGTGGTCACAAACTGGTACATAGCAACCGTGGCCCAGCGATGGAAGGCTGATTTCATTCTGGAAGTCACAGTCATCTGAAACAGTTTGACTCTTATCTAAATAAGTTCTGGATGATCTTTTTATCCTCAGAAGCATCTGTAGATAGCTTGCCACAAGCTTAATACGTATTATATAAGACTGCTCTGCTCAAATTGACTTCAGGTTTCCTGCATTCAATCTTTACCTCGTGTGATTACCAAAAAAAATTAAAAAAATAAAAATAGCTCCGTTGAATTCATGCTTTCAGAGCATTCATTAATTCATCCTCAAAAAGCTGAAGTTTAGTTGTAGACATGGCCTAAATTTAGAGAGATCCCAAGTACTCGTCTCTGAGACAAACCCACTTCTTTCCTCCTACTGAGCTCCCAGTTGTCTGATAACACCCCAAGGAACAGCAGGTCCTACAGAAAACATTTTGCTACAGCAGACACCACGTAATTTCATCTTCTAAGTCCACCCTTAGGATGAGCACTTTAAAAAAAAAAAACAAACAAAGCAAAGCAAACCAACAACAACAAAACCCAACAACCAAAAGTTCAGTCCAAACCAGCAATTAAACCAAAAAAATGCTGCTAGTATCAGACATTGTCAGGGAGCAGCAAAAATGAAAGGAGAGCGAAAATGTGTCCAAAAGTGAGATCCTAGCAAAAGGGAATGAAATCTCACTTGCTGGCATGCACTGCAGTAAACAGGTTGCGTACTACACTCTGCTTCCCCACCACGCTCCAATTCAAACGCCGCTCACATACGGAGTGTGAATGTTCTTCTGCAAATCCCATAAGGTTTTTATTTCCTTTGCTTATTGACAAAACAGTAAAAACACTATGTTGAACAATTCTGCTACAAGAAAACAGCAGTTTGTCAGAAGGATGGAGCGAGGCAGCCCTCGATGGAAACACCCCCCGCGCTACCAGGCAGTGGAAGGTAGCAGGGGTAGTTCATTGTCTGGCTACTGACAGAGTGCATTGGGCTTTGTTTTTTTTTTAAAGGCAGCATTTATACAAGTTATGCACGATTACAGGCAGATGAAAATTACTTGAAAAGGGAGCAGGGAATGATGTTGAGAGGTTAAGTGGGGTGTTCCCCTTTATCTCCTCAGACAATAGAAAGCAAGCTGATACTCGCAGAAACTGAAAGGCAGTGAATTTACCAACAACAAAAGGAATTGGTTTTTTTTTTTTTTATTCAGTGCATGATAAATAAGCTATGAAACTTGCAGTCTTGAGACGCTATTAAAGCCAAGAGCTTATCAGGATTCAAAATGAGATTTCTGTATATGCACACAACAGGCAAACTGGCAGTAGCTCAGAGAGGCAGGTTCTTTTGAAAATTTCCGAGACCTAGAAACTGAAGTTCCACCTTCAAAACCAATTTAGGCACGCAGTGATTACACCTCATGAACAGATCCTGCTTCTGTAATTGACTTCATCGTTCCAGAGTGCAGCGGGGCTAAAAGCCTCTCAATTGGAACTTGCCCTACTCTTGTCCTGCCTCTCTGGGTGGCAAATCCAGACAGTGTGCATCTGCCTGCTGCTGGGTTTCTGTGAAGACGTAAGCTGTGCTGCCTACATCTGTTGTCTGAGGTGGTTATTCACTGGTGATTTCTTCTCCAATATGCAAGTCCTAGTGTCCTACAGAGGCCAGAAGGAAGGCAGCACTTGGCTTCCCAGATGCACTGGCAATAGGCTCTGCATCTCTGAAGGGCTTTGAAGGCCATTCTGGATTCTCACCTTCATTGTTAACGTGCTTAGACAGAGAGGAGCAAAATATTATCATGCACAAAGTCACCATAAAGTGGGATAGGACCTGAATCAGGCAGGGAGCTCAGCAAGCAGCAAATTATCAACTCATAATTACCCCATTTATAAACTACCCAAGCAATCAGGGCAATTCATTTCTCTAGCTAAGTTCAGCACGTTTGGGAGCAGCCCTTTGCCACTATTCTGCCAGCCACTGCCACTGTGCTGGGGTCCCCCAAACCCTCCTCTTCACTTGGCACAAGGAAGTATGCCCTAGAAGGGGGAGCTGGGCAATTGCCCCTGCAGAGAAGAGCTCTGCCCACCAGGCTGCTTCAGCCTCTCACCAGTTCAATCCTCTGCCTCTGCTCTAGATAGCAGAATCTGCTGCTCATTTGAAGCCTCTCCTTGTAGCTTCCTATAAACATTGCATGAACTGCTCATTGGACTAGAGGACAGACAGAATGACAGCTCAAGTGCCAGGAGGTGCTTGTTTCTGTTCTTGCTCCACTGAAGGCTGTTCAGGCATATTTGGGAAAGATAAAAAAATCCCCTTCACCCTGCAATGCCTAATAGCATTTTAGCACTGGTAAAAAAAAAAAAAAAAAAGTAATGGGAATTCTCTTACAGAATGGAGGAAAATCTAAAATTCAGTCTGTGATAAGATCCTGATTTGGACAAAGCTTTGAGGTGGATGTGCCTAGGTCTTCTCCTGCAGCAAGCTCCCCAACAAAGCCCAAAAGAATTTCAATTGGAAAAAAAAAAAAAAAAAGGATTTTTTTGATATTACAAACTACAGAAGTTTTTCAAATGGAGACAACTCAAAGCAACTTCTATACCTCTCTACAGCCAGCCCCCTGGGCACATACAGGCAGGTACTTGGTTATACTTGATGCTAGGATTTCATGATGGGAGCTCAGGTGAGCTATCCCTAGACAAGGGATCCCTAGTCAAGTTCTCTACTTGTCTGGATCCGTATCATGTACACAGGGTCAAAAACCCATTTGTGTCTGCTGCTGTTGCAGGAATGGACAGGTATTCTCTTGCAATTGGTCATAAAAGGACTTACTTTTCTACTACAGACAGAGCCTCTCATCCAGAAATAGGAAGTGGTTCCTTGCTGTAACCACTGGTTCCCTCTAAAACGTCAAGTGGGCCAAGAGGGAAGTGTTTAAGGGCAGTAAGAAGCAAAGCTCTCTCCCCTCACCTGCTTCTTGAATAACTGGACCATAATTTTCCCCTAAGCAGAAGCAATGACCTTTACTCCTCCCTGGTCGTTACAGTGTGTTCATGGCCATACAGAAAGCACGTCACCAGTTCTTCCCTCGTTACAGAAACAAAAAGAAAACTCCCTTTCACAAAAGGGCAGAAGTAGCAATAAGATGAGAGAGAAGCTTCTGCAAGAGCATCAGTTTGGGGTCATCTTCTTGGGACTAAAGAGGGAATTGTCAGAGCACTCCCAGAAAGAACTAGTCCACACGCTGAACCTATCATGAGCTTTCATCTGAGCATCGTGCACACCACTGTTATGCAGACAACCCCAATGCAAAGACAACTCTCTGATCACCTCTTGAACAACCAGAAAAAAGTTGTTTATTTACCCAACTATGAAGCCACTGGCCCTGCTAAAGTCAAAGCTGAGACTTACTTCTTTGTGCTGAGGCTGAGCTGGGGGCCTTTTCTCTATCAGAGTGGCTACAGAAAAAGGATTAATGCTGCTTATTTGCATCCCAGTGCAGCTAATGGGTTGGATCAGTTAATGTCCATGCACTGTTCTGAGGATGTCAGGATTCTTCTGAAGGTCTGCACCCATCTCTGTCGACAGATTATTCTCAGCACCAAGATTGCTTCAGAATAGCTATATGAAATTCCATGCTAGAGAAAAGGGAACGTGATTATCTGCTCAGGATACGTATAAGGAGAGTAAATGGTTTAGACATAGGTGCTTACAGATCCCATTTGCTGCTCAGAATTATAACGTTTTGGCAAAATATGGAGATTTGCCAGCAAGGGTAGAGGCAATGCTGTATTGTTTGGCATTTTTATAATGTGCCCCCTCCACTGATCGTGCTTGCCTTGACTGAATAACCTGTAATCTGCATTTATATTCTTGTATCTTTATCTATTATGCATTACACGCACATGAAGCCAAGTCTCTGATCATACAGAGATGCTGTTTAGAGTACACAAAACTTCCCTGGAGGGTTTCCATTTAAAGAAAGAAGCAGATTATCATAACTCCCGTGCAATGGTAAAAAGAATACAACAGGCTCAGCTATTTCCACTGCAGAGTAGCAATGTCATTCATGTGTCCCTATTTTAATATATTCAAGTAGAGCAGCAGCCCTCTGCGAAGAACTAGGAACAGGTTTCCAAGAACATCAGGGTAGGAAATAGCTTTTGTTCTCTCTCCTGCTGTCGTCCAATTGAAACAGCAAAGAACTGCAGCCTAAAATGTACACTGGTCTGTTATTGGACTCACCTGCAGTACTACGAGGAGTGACTGCGGAAGGTTACACGCTGCCTTTCATGTTCAGCGTGCTCAGTCTGCACCGAGGGATTAAAGAAAGGGCAATGTAATTAAATGACACGGCAGTAATTGTGCAGAGCAAAACCAAGGGGAGGAATGCAACTACAGGAAAACATGTAAAAAAAGGCATTTTCCCTGTGTAAACTCACACTGCTTACACATTTCCCTCGGGACAGAAGAGCAAAGCGTAACCAAACACAGGTACCAGAGTCGGGCTGAAGCACTTGGGACTGAGGTTTGGCAAGGGCTGAGGAGCAGGAGAGTGGGGGAGAGTTTCTGAATTCTGCTGGGCCTCATCCTGTGACTCTTAATGCTGGGTCATTGATGGGAAGGCACTCACACGTCGGGCTGTCCCTGCTGGTCACAAGGGAATCACTCCAAGGGGAGTTTGTTCCAGCACAGCAAACACTTAGATGAGGTACCTCTGTGTGCAGCCAGCTGGGAGCCCAACTCCTTCAGACCACACGGTTAAAATTAACTCCTCAGAGACTATTAGTTTCTCTGGAGTGACACCAAAGATAACTCTGCCCTTTTGTTGGGTTTTTTCCCCGTAAGAAATGGTTTGGCTTAATGCACTTAAAAGATATACCACAGCAGCCTTCTCCTTTGTATTTTCATTAGGCTCTGCTTGCTTCTCTTGAAGGAGGTTCCCTCCAGTTAAACACTGGTGCATCAAACCAATTCGCTCCCATCACCGATTTCCTACGATGACTTGGAAATAAACATTCTCTATTGATCTCTTCCCAAAATGGCTTACCAGACACGCCTCATTCAAGCAACGACATCAACACAATCTCCTTAGCCCAACTGGCAGGAATAAAATCTCTGCCTCGCAAGAACTTCCAAGCCTGTCACCATCTGTGCTAGCAGTGCCACTGGAGGTCAAAGGCTGATGACACCAAACTAGGACTGTTCAGATAGCATGAGGCTGGCCCAGTATAAATTTACAGATAACATGAACTAAAGTAAACAAAAAGCTCAGACCGTAATGTCTTCTGACCTCTCCTGTCGACTCCTTCACCTTAGAGCAAAGCACTTATGTCCACAGAAAGAGCCAGGAAAACCAAAGCTATCAGTTAAAGGTCCTTTGCCCATATACTTAACAAAAAAGCAAATGATTTGTGTCTTTCCTCAACACTGACAAAGGGAGGGAGCAACTAGAAGCCGTATTTCTCCCACCCCTGGTGAAATGTTTTGTGTTTTAGTGAGACAATGAATATGAGAAGGGAGAGGTCTGTGCAAAGAGAGCTTTGACTTCTGCTGCATCATCAGCCTCATCCCAACAAGGTATCTTTTTTTTTTTATCATCTTGGCTTACGTGACCAGTGCAACCATTAACAACTGGTCCAACATGTGCCAAGGGATGGGGCTAAGTATGCTCCTATACACGGAGAAGTAGGAAATGAAAAGAAATAAAAAGGGATTGTGAGAGGTGCTGGGGCCATGCTCAGTGCTGCCATCACAGATGTTATGAATGGTGATGAGAATCTTGCTGCTTGCCACCCCACTCTACCACAGGAGTCATGCAGCTGCAGGAGACACTGGCATGCCTTCTGAGACGGCCCACGAGGTCAGGTTCAGTCTCCTTCCTTCACCTACACAGCTTTTGATATTTCTAAGAACTTGAACTCACATCACACAGTGGCTGGCATGAGCCCAGCCTCTTCTAGATTTGCTGGTATCTGCTCATATTTCTACTAGGAGTTCCTCCCAGGAGTAGAGCCACAGAGCAGGACACAGTCATCACAAAAACCTGAAGCCTTGGCTGCACTGCTCTGTGCTGATACCTCGCACACTAAACAAGTCTTTCTAGAGCATCACCTTGGAGATGTCAGGCCTGATGAGATACTTCTGGAGGCATTTTTTAATAGCTGGGGAAGTAGGACATTGGTGTGAGTTGGACAGTGCACTGGAAAACTCTACAGCACTTCGGAAGGGCTTCTTTCCCTCTCCAGAGGCTATCTAGGCTATCGTAGGTGCCTGTATAATGAGATGGCCAAAATCAGAGGCAGCAAATAACCCCACTGTCCCCATACCAAAGAACATGTAGCAGGACAGTTTGTCATAAAGCTTACAAAAATTTTCTCCATTTCCCTTCATTTCCTTCACTCTTCTCCTCTTATCTCTGAAAGGGAACTTTTCCCAATATTTTAGACATAAAAATCACAACAGACTGCTCACAAATCACACAATTACCCTTAATCCCTGCACACCATGATACAGCTGGGAAGAGAATCCTGACATTTGGACTTCAAGTCACATACTTTTAAACGTAGCCCCCAGATTTCTCTCCTTGTCTAAAAGAAAAGCAGAGACAGAACAAGCATTAGAGATCCAGTTCTCTACTGCACAGCTGTACAAATGGGGGCTAACATGTTACCGGTCTAGAAAAGTCAGCGTACAACAGTGGAAAAGGAAACCCCCGGTACCTGATGAGATGTTACACGTTTGTATTTGCACTGAAAGTACACAAATTCAAGAGGAAAATGGACTCGTGCAGCCCGAAGCCAGGAAAATCCCACGAGCTATGGATTGATCTTCAGGCCTTCCACATCAATAGGACTATTCATGCGCTTAAACGTTACATGTGTATTTTAGCACCTTGCTGAATTAGAGCCTCAGATGGCAAATCAGGAGATTGCAGCTTGTTCTCAGCCTGCAGAAAAGACAGCCCGTTTTGAGAACCGCACCGACTACCCGGGTTTATAATCTCCTTAATAGCAAAAGTTCCACAAAGATACATTTTGTTCCTTAGAGCTCCCCAGAAATCAGCTAAACATATGGACTGCTTGCTTACACCTACTACAGAAGGCTGAGTATTGAGGATTTATATATTTTAGTCTATGTGGTGTAAATATGTATAAATTTATATTGTGTTAATTTATGGCATACACTACAGAAGGTTTTGCGTGAGCTACATTGCATTCCTTCCCACGTTTCTGCTGAAATATTCATCTTCGGGTCGTTTTCTCCATGTTTGCCTCAGTCTCGCCACAGATGTTTGGGCAGCTTGCGTTAGAAGGGAATGTGCCTTAGAAGCACAGTTGGGAATTGAGGTGCTGAGCATACCAAAGCCAACGGCGCGGCTCCGGCCCGCCAGGGTTACCGGGCTGGGTGAACGCTCCCTGGCGTCCCGGCCCCGCCGAGGCCGGTCCGGTGCCACAGCACGGCAGTCGATTGGCACGGCAGTCGATCAGCACATCAATTGGCACCACCAAGCCAGGCAGCCAGAGAACACCCGTCCGGTTCTCGCAAGAACAGGCAGCTGTGGATGGACAAACCGCTCTCAGCATCGCCACGAGCGCAGCCTCCCAGCCGCCGGCACCCGTCCCGCTCGCCTCGGAACGAGTAAGGCTCTCGCTGTTGGCTCAGCGTGGGCAAGGTCGAGTCGTGGGGCCAAAGCACAACCCTCATCTCCTCCCAAGCCCTTATCGGAACTCCATCGGCACGGCCTTTGCCTAGGAGGAACCCAGGAGCCGCAGCAGCGGGAAGAGCCGGCTGCCCTAACATCCAGCAGGAGACACACAGAGAACTTCGTTAAAGCAGAACCTCATCAGCGGAGCTGGGGCCCGACACCTTCCTGCTCACGTGCTTACCTTCGGACAGCGTTGCACCGACCAGAGTGTGACAACGCACGACTACGGACACAGTGCCAGAGGGAGTTACCTAAATAAATAGATAAATTGTATATAGCTAAATAAATCCTCCAGCTATTGCCGAGTCCCAAACGCAACGCAAAGTACAACTGACAGAGGGGAATGAGTAAGAGGATGAGTCTGCAAACATTTTCAAACAGGCAGCTGTGAGTTACTTTGAACGGTTAACCCTTTTTGCCATTCGTTGTCCAAAAGCATTTCTGTGTTTATGGCAACACCCTGCGAGCTCTGGGTTCCAAGGCCAGTGCCGCTTCAGATCGTCTCGTTCTGGGAAAGTCACTTTCTCCTTTGAGGCCTTCCGGGAGAGACGGAGTCACGGCCGTTCTCCTCCAGTCCTCTTTGCTTTTCTTCTCTGTCCAGGATCAGGGACAGATTTTTAGAGGTATTCTGATCGCTGAGGTTGCAAGCGGTGCTCTCAACAACCCCATCAGTCACTTCACTTTGCCCTTAAGAATGACAGCAAAGATCTCCTGTCCCCAGCTGCCCACAGGTCCTCCCCACACCTGGCCCTGTGCTCTGGAGTTGAGAGAGTTCATCACCATGTACATCGTCAAAAACAGGGGTGCTGATATTTCACAGGGAGATGTTAGAAGAGTAAAACATGCAGTGGTAAAGAGCCGCAGATTCCAGCAGAGTTTAATTTAGCTTTTCCAGATATCTCTCCATAAGTCCTACTACAGCTACACCACACAACAACAGATGCGTCCAAAAATGCTGAAAAAGCCTTTTTTTGCCCAGAGAAGGTGAATCATTCTAATTTACCAGGCAAAATTTACAGCAATTCAGTGAGGGTGGAGATTACGTTACCCTGCTGTACAAAGGTTTAAACAGACCATACATTCTGCTGGTTTTATTTTATAAACAGGCCAACTAAAATAATCCACAGCCAAACCTACAGCTCTCAGACTGCTCTTTTACCTCACCCCAAGAGTTTGTCCAACTTATTGCCCCGGCCCTACTTGTCTCACCTGCTGAAAGTGCCCCACGGCAGAGTCTGGAGTTGCTCAGCCAAGGTCACCAGGACTAAGCACGGAAATTGGTGCTCCTCAGTCCCACCAACTGACCTCTCCAACACGAGGGAGCTACACAACACTGGGAAGATGATGTTTTGCCCTATTTTCCCAGCACAACAGAGCCAGATTCTTCACTAAGACCCTGAAACAGCCCCGAAAGATGAAATAAAAAGCAATAGTGTTTGAGGTTCCCACGTGGCTGATTTTCTGATTCTCCTACTTTCCTCCCCCTTTCTTCATTCTCCTTGGATTTAAATAATGACTGAAGGATTAAAGACAACAGAAGTTAGCAATCATCCTATCACACCTTAAAGACAACAGAGCACAGTCAGGTAGTGTTGATGGTCTGAAATATATTCAGAGTATTTCAGTGAATTTAGGTAAATGGGAAGAATAGTTTAAAAAAAAACACAACAAAAAAAATATCCCCCAAATCAAAGTCTGATCTTGGATAATTAACAGAAGAAACAGGGCTAAATTGAAATAAATTATTCAGTGCAAGTACTTCAGACAGCTCTTAAGAATAACACATGGATTCGTGGCACTCTTTGGGGGACTCGGTGCCTATAAACTAATTAATAGATCTGACTTCTCCATATGTAGTTTTTCCATCTGCAACAGATAAAGTATGGATAGGTTTCTTCATGTAACAGGAAAAATTAAAACTCAAGTTATTTTTGTAAGTTGTAGAATATTCCCTAACTTATTCAGAACGCGAATGTGTGAAATACCATGACAGAATGGAAATTGATTTTGTAAAATGTGAGAGGGAACGCTGAGCGCTCACCCGAAGCTGTGGTGCAAAGGCAGAGGCACGGGAGCCGCGCTGCCTTCCCCTCCGACCACCCCCCGGCCACGGCACGACCCCGGCTTGGCTCGAGAGCTGCGAGTTCCTGCTGCCCCACGGCTCCGTCTGGCAGGGCTTCGCTCGAGGCTCAGCAAGCACCAGCTGGAAACGGCTCTGGAGAGGCAACCGCCGCTTGGTACCTGGTCTCCGCTCGGCCCCTTTGCTTTGACCCGCGGGGGGAGGTTCCGGCCGCTCCGTGGGGCAGCCGCTGTGCCGCCTGGGGAGGAAAAGGTCGCAGCCCTTCCGAGGCCAAGCAGAGCTGGCACGCACAGGCTCCTCCAGCCTTCTCAGCTGGTTAGGAATCTGGCTCCAGCCATTGCATCCAGCCCAGGATTTGAACGCTGCTAGGACGGGGCTGAGAAATAGCTCACTTCTATTTTTACAGATAATACCTCATATTTGACAGGATTAACCTTGACGCTTGGATTTCAGAGGTGGCTTCCAAAGTTTCATCCAAACCACCGTACCTCTGTCAGGGTCACCTGCATACCTTAACCAGATCCCATCCGTGATGGCCAACAGAGTCTCCGTGCCACGCTTCCCCCCCCTGCCTGCAGCCCCACAGAGATCTGCTCAGGGTGGGGAGCTGCCATTCGCCCAGATGTTACCGTGCTTAGTTATTTGTAACGGTTAATTATTTTTAAAGGTTACTTAACATACAGACTACTAGCAGAATGTGATACAGTCTTACATTTCAAAGTTCAAAAGGGAGAATTTTTGCACAACCAAGCCCCCATGAACATTCACAAAATCCCAAACCTATTCAGAAGCTCAGAGACCTGCAGGCAGGTTTGTTTCACCCCCGTTTCTTTTCTCCCATAATGGCTCATGAGTCCTGCCAGGAAACTGTCCAACAGCAGTGCCATGCCCAGCCAGGACCTGTGCCAAGAACTGACACCTCTTGGCCGTGTCCCCTCTCCTTGTCTCACAGCCACTTCCAGCCCAACACCTCATCACCCAGCAGGGCCAGACATCTGGTCACCTCCACCCTGGAACCTGCCTCTTATCCAGCCTCATCACCTCAGCCTGATGGCCAGCAGTACGCCTGCCCTATTCCCCACCTGCAACGTTTGCTCGAGTGTGTTGACATCAGATGTCCTTATTGACTTGAGAGAATCACGAACCTTCCTCCACATCACCTTCTGTTGCTGAATCGAGACAACAAGCCCTGACATCTCTCCTTTAATTAGCATGAATAATGGCAAACTTTGAGAGGCAACCTAGAGTTTCATCCGATCTGAAGTGAGGCCTGAGCCCAAACTAAACACTGCTCTGCGTGTTTGGAGGCTGTACTCAGATGGGGGGGTTTGCTTTCACTTCTCCTGTAAACTGATTCGCCACACAAGACCGCAAAGATATTTTCTTCTTTTTTATCCCAGCATTTTTTTTCCTCAGACTTCACTCCTTATCACTGAGCACTCTTCCCAGAACTGCCTTCTTGTCTCATTTGGGCTAGTCAGAAATACACCACAGGAGTGGGAGTACTTCAGCCATACACAGAGAGATTATTCTTGTGTTTGTGTTGGGTTTTGGTTTGTTGGGTTTGTTTGGTTTCACTTTGCCAGTCTATGTGCCTTTTTAACACAGTTGGAACTCCCTTGCTCCTGCCCTTTCTTTGTAGTTCTGTGTGTCTTCCTTCACTCCTTCCCCACGCACTTTTCACTTTAGCAAGCCAAGAAAATAGCATCGTGTGCAGGAGACTGAAATTTGTGCCAGAAAAGAGCTATGAGAGCATTTCAGAAGGAAGAGAGGACAGAGTTGCAGAAGTACCTAGTACCCTCTACCATCAGTCCCCATCCATCCAACTGGACACTACGTACGCAGAATTCCCACAGTCTTTCACAGGACCCTCCTTTTTCACACGGACTGTATTTAAAAAGAAAATTAAATGAAAAAAAAAATCATTTAATAATTAAGGACCATTTTCACTGTTTCATTCACCGTTCTGCTTAAGGAAACTAAAGTTTCCCTGGCAGTCTCCCAGCACGGGGATATCTCCTGTCCAGCTGCATAGTTCACAAGCACCTGCTTTTGTAGCGTGATCTGCCTTATTTGTAAGGCTGCAGTCAGGTCAGAATCTACGTGAGCGCAGCCCAAGAGTCTGGATCCAGCCTCAGCTGCTACTCACTGGCCACACAAAAAATAAAAGAAGAAGAAAAAAAAAAAGGAAAAAAAGGAAAAAAGCAAAGCTGCTCTCTGGGGGCTGAGCTTGTTTCCTATATAGTAATTTCACAGAGGTGAATCTTCCACTAACCTGGTTGGCTGACACAAATTGTACAGGGAACAACAGGAGGCTTGGCAGCACTGCTCCAGCATACAAATGAACGTAACAGACGGGTAGCATTAAACTCACCTAAAGATAAAATTATGATCTTCAGTCATTGAGAAAGATGATAACCACAGGATGTATCGCAATTAGCTTCCTCAGCAGCCTACAGAAGCAATATATACAAATTACAAGATAATCTTCCGCAATTTGAAACCATTTAGGATCTTTAGCATCATATACTTGGATCAATTTAAATCTTACAGTTGCTATCATCTTTCCTTCTTACTCAGAGATAAATATCTCCTCATTTTCTAGCGAAACAGGGTAGACGTGGTTGTTTGTTTTAGTTTTTAATCTGGTCTTCCCGTGTCATTTTTTTAAGTTGGATGGTTGAACTGTTTAACGAACTGCACAGGACTGTGCTTGCAAAGCACAAGCAGCACTTGGCCACCTCAACACCTGTACTAGATCGCCCCCAGTGGCAAGGAACTGGAAAAGACTTTCACAAAGAGAAAGAAATGAAAATTTCCAATTGAGAAATAGGTCTGCTGGTGAGGGGGGGGGGGAACATAAAAAGAGCTGCATGTAGAAATCTTAAGATGAAAGCTTAAAGCTCTTACCCATTTCTAGTAAACTGGAGTGGGAGGACCATCCCTCCTACTCCTGAAGACATCTGCACCGTGGGGATACAGGGAAATGACTGCAGTACAAGCAAGGTTTTGGCAAACTGAAGCTGTTGACAATTGCAGCGAACTTTCCGTTGATCTGGGTCCACTTATACTTTCAGTGCAATGCTCTGCTGCTTTTCTGATATTCCCCTTTGGACATAAAATACTTCACAACTAGCTCCAGAACTTGAGAGGCTTGATTCTCTGCACAGTCTAGAAGTAGCCAAGGCCTTTCTCCTTCCTCCTCCTGCCTTGTTTTCAGCTTAGCATCTGGCAAAACTGGAAAAACCCAGGACATAAAAATTCCCTTTAGTGTAAGCCCTCATTATTATGTCTGTCTTTATGAAATGGCTTGTTTGATTAATGCCTGTTTGCATGGAAAATTCTCTCCTCTCCTTTACTCTCTCCTGCAATTACTTTGCATTTTAGTGTCTGCTTTGGCAAGGGGGAAAAGCTGGATGCTGGGTTAAATTAGGGCCCCTTTCTGCGATCGGCGGGACTTTTGTTGTTCATTTCCATGGCACCAAAGTTTGACCTTTATTCCTTAACAGCCAGAGCCTCCACCAGTGCCCTACCACACCATTTTAAGACTCTGGAGCAAATGAGTCCAGAGTTGCTACTTAAAATACCAGTGATTTTTCAAAAGCCTGTTGAATTCATTAGGCTTTCTCCAATCCCCTCAGCCTCGTCCAGATGAATCCAGTAAGCCGTGCTCTCTCATGCTCCCTGCCTTCCAAGTGGCAGCACTTGTAACTTTGCACAGAGTAAGAATTTATCCCAAACCACACTGAAAAAGTTAAAACCCTTCCCTGATGAAATCTGAAGCTGATACTCACACATGTGATGATTTTAGAGTGACAGGATCTTCGCTGTTGAAAGATGGCCATTCAAAAACCAAACAGGAGACCAGCACTTTTTAACAAATTAGTCTCACTTGTGTTTATGGAAACCAGTAACAAACCTGTAAACATTTATGTGCTTGGCAATTATGGGTAGCTGTCTGGACTCACAGCCGATGGATTTAAACGTTTGAGAGATTGTGATTCATGATATAATCTGGTTATGAAGCTAATTACACCTCTTGTCATTGGTGACAATGTATGATTATAGAGACAAAAATCTTGGTTCTGTTAGTTGAATTCCATGGGAGGGTATAGACTGAGGGAAAGAAAGAACAGAAAACAAAGGAAATCAAAACAACCTTCTCATTTAAGAAAAAGCTATGCATGTCCAGAAAATGAAAAAGGGGAAGAAAAAAAAAAAAAGAAAAAAAAGGAAAACAATCACACTCAACAAGAACACTAAAGCCTCCTTAAAATGCTAAAGAAGATGAGACATGGATGAAAAGGTATACAAGGCTATTTTCAGTGCATCTCTAAGAAAACGTTTAAAGGCAAATTTGAAACTTCCAGAACACTAGAATGGGGAAAAAAAATTATTTATGAAATATAATCTCGAACATAACACACAGTTCCAGCTTTACAAGTAAGGCAACACCTTCCAGCAGATCAAGAAGATGCCAAGGCTTCTCTCACACAAAACCACACCTTTTTTGAACATCAGAAGTCCTCTTTTGAAGCAAGGACTGGATTCACTATACCTTGTGACCTGCATAGTTCCATATGTACAGCAAATATAGAACCAAAATTGTGAGCCTTTTGTATTTTACATGATACTGTTCAGTCTCTTAGTTGCTGATCTTAAAACATTTCTCATTGCAATGAAGTTAATTTCACAAGTTAGATTATAAAATATTGCACACTCAGAAAGTTACGGCTTTATTTCTTTCAAAATCTCAATTACTATAAGACATATTTTCCAAACACTAATTGAATTTTAGCTGTTTTCTCTGATGACCACAAAGCTCCAAAGTTTACGGAGTCTCTTTCCCATGAAATCAAAATTTTGAACAAGTCTAAATTTTCTTCAGATCAAAAGTTACCACACTCATGGGAAAATTTCAGTGACCTTACCAAAAAGGGGACCTAAAGGGAAAAACAGAGAGCCAGAAGTAATCAACAAAAGCCAAGTAAAGCTTATGAAACAAGGAAAAAAAAGAAAAAAATCTGAGCATTTTAGTAGAGAGAGGAAAGGCTCATGATTTTTGAGCTTTTAGTTGGCAAACTGTTACAAAATGAAGGACAAAGAAGCGTCTACGGAGAGATTCTTTCCCAGTTTTACAAGTAATATCCTACCCTGGCCCCAAAGACCTTGCAGGTCATGCTACAGAGTTTGCCTATTTGTTCTGACTTGCAGTTGTTTCAGGGTCTCTGTCAAGAAGTGAGGAGAGTGGCATGATTTGCTTTTACCTTTGGAAGTTAAGGGTTGGATGGTTTTATACAGAGCTGGAGTTCTTTCTATGTTCATCATTTCTTATCTACAAGACACCTGAATCCTCAGCTTCACCTCTATACATTCTGCGTGTGAAAAAGGCACTTGAATTTCTCTTGGTGTCATTTTCCATATCACCAATAATTTCTTCAAGCCCACTGCAGACAGATAGTAGAGGTGGGAAGAAATAAAGAGCTCAGGTTACTCTGTTCTCAATAATGGCATTTCCTGATTCTTTTTTATACTGATACTGCAGTTAAAACTGCATTTCCAAACTCACAGGTGAATCTGGTAGCTACAGAGATGATGACAAAAATAGCCCTTTGAAATGGTATCCATCTCTCCTGGACCAGTCAGCCCAAAGAAATTCTGGGCTTGTACTTGAACGTTGGAATTTAAAACAGTAGCTTCAGTCAGCCTCCCAGAAAGCACAGCTGAATTTGGGATTCAAAAAGCAGAAGGGGAAAAAAATGGTACCTTAACATCCTAACCTCTGCCCATGTTTTACATCTGGAAAGTGCTAGTCTGTTAAGCACAACTAGTAGTTCTGGAAGCAATATAGATCGACCGTACTTACACTAAATTCTCTATTATTCATCTCCTGTTCATTCAGAAATTCAATGTAAATTTTGGAACCTTTAGGGAAAACGAGAGCAGAGCTGTGCTAAGTATGCTCACAGGGTTTGGGAAGAGTAGAGTTACTGCACACACACATTAGCCAATTACTTTCATGCACTCATGACAGCAAAGCCTGACTGGTTAGTGCTGGGAGCGAACTTCTTATGAGTATTAAGAGTATGACAGAAAACAACTCAGTAGATTTTTCTAGGATTAAGCTTCTATCCTAACCATAGAAGTGTGAGCTGCCCACAGCCAGGCACACACAGATGCCATTCCCTTTCATGGTTGTAAACCAAAACAGCAAATCATTTCAGTAAGATCATTTTCTGTTTTCTGCTTGTTCCTACAAATAAAGACAGGCAGGGATCTATCCCATTTTGGAACAAGAAAACTAAAAAAAAAAAAATCATTTGGGGATTTAACAACGATTTAATTCGTATTAACTATGGCACAACATAAGCATTTTCCTCAAAGCTGAAGGACAAACAGCTTACACACATTTTCCATGTGTGGCTTTTTTTGTGTGTGTGTCTGAGCTGCTGAGACTGTTTCCATTAAAACAAAGACAGAAAAAAAAAACAACAAACACTTCCCATATGAATCAGAGTTTCAAACTTAAACTGCAGGACTCCTTATTTAATGGTTTACTTGTTGATTGAATTAGGATGGGTGTTTAACAAAGGTGGACCGACTAAGAAAACAAGAGTAAAAGGAGAGGGAATACAATTAGAGAAGAGAAACAGGGGAAAGTGAGACTCAAGTCACATAGTGCCAGAGCAAACAGACATGGCACTAGACCACGTATTTCCTGCCCTGGTTCCATCAATATTAATTGGTGACGTGCTTCCGCGCCCTGGGAAGTAAACACAAGCTTTGAGGCAGGACTGGGAGAACAACCTTGCTTAGAGCTCATGTCAGGAGGAGAGAAGAGATGAAGCACCTGAGCTTCAGCTGCGGTGGCTGGTGTTGGCACTGGCAATGGGCCTCATGCAAACAACTGCTGCTTCTGAACTACGTGGTAGGTACCCCCGTGGAACTACGTACCCTACGTAGGTACCCCCTTGGAAAGATGGCAGGATGGATGGGAAACAGGATGGGTAAGGCTGTTGTCACAGGACAAGCCACTTGCTGTAGCTGGGATACCAGGACTGAGACAGCTTCCGATCAGATGATGCTGGTAGATCTATAGGATGCTCAAGACAGAGAGCAGGAGAGCACAGTCAGCAGAACTGGCACCTGGGCAGACCATGGATTTGGTATTCCTATGGAGGGAGCTGAAGGGCTGAATGGCAGCTCTAGACTCCATCCCATTCCATCCCAAAGCTATAATGAGCTCCACGTGACAAGACCTCACTTGTAGGTGTCCAGGGTTGGTGGACACCCAGGAGGTTAAAGCATTTCTGAAAATGCAACTGTGGTCTCTCAGTCGAGATCCTTTAAAAGATAATGTTTTCCTTTGCCTTAGGTGTGGGCTCGGTAAAATTGTTTCCTCTGAATGCTTCTCCCATTGCAATAGAAATCACCCTACTGACTCAAGTTTAATAGGATTTGAACTCACTGCTGTTTTCTGTCAACAAAGCACAATCTTTTAGCTTTCTGTGCACAGGAACAGAGATGTTAAAATCAGCCACGAGCAATATATTGCTCCCTGAATACAAGAGAGGGGTACTGCAATTTCCTGCGCAAAGGAAATTAGTGAAAACCATTGAATCCACAAGTAGCAGGTTGAAACAAAGCATTCCCTGGTTTGCCACGACAACCACGCACACAAACATCACACAAATAGCAAAAACACATACTTTGGGGTTTTGTTTGATCAAATGAGAACCACTGTAGGGTCACATCAGACAGCACTGCTATTTCAGCATTTTATAACCAGCGTCGAGATGCTTTTCGAGCCGCGAGGCACAGAGCACATGGAAACCCAGATGCTTTTTCTGTGCCTCTGTTTCTGCTGGTAGCATAATCATTTCTGCTGTTGGCACCTCAGTGAAGATTTCTGAGGGTTTTCCACCAACTCAGATATTCCCTTGTTTCCTACAGCACGGCAGGATTTAGCAGTTGCTGTAAAATGACAAGCAGGTAGAGAAGAGAACTCTCAGAGAGCATTCACTCGCTCTCTGTTGGATTCTGTTCCAACTCACCGTGAGGCACGGCTGCAGACTCGGTCCTGCTGGATGTCAGACAGGTTATTTCTGCTTCCCAGTCCTAGGCCAGCAGAGGAGTCTGAGGGCATACCCACGTGCCTCACCATGCTGGGGATTCAGGGCTGGCTCCATGAATGGGCTAGGTGGGGGGGAGGCCATCTCCTTCCATCTCTGTCTGCTGATTCAAGTCACCAACCTGGCAGAAAAGCCAGACTAAACAAAGCCCAGCTAAAAGGGAGAGGTTGGAAAGGTGGTGAGGGCTGGAGCTCAGAGAAAGGAAGCACAGTGCAGCCAGAGTAGGGGTGATGGGAAGCAGCAGGAGGAAGGCACAAGTGGGGATGTCCCACAGTAGGTAATACGCTGTTAAGTTTGGCTCTGACAGGTACAGAAGTGTAGCCCTGGTGTGTGCAAAGCCCTAGGTTCTCTCTCTCTGAAACAGAAAGCAGGACATATTTTTTAAATGCAAAATTATTTAGAACCATGAACAGAAGCAGAATTTGTTTGGATTGATAAGTGGGTTTTGTCTTCCTTACAGGGAAATAGCTCTGTGAGGAGCAGATCCCATGAACACCTGCATCTCGGGGCCTCCTTCCACCTTAGACACTCTAATGTCCCACAGGCACCAAGTTCTGGATCCTCCCAGCCTGGAAACCCTCTCACTTCTCCTCAGCCACCCGCTTTCAAGAACTTCACAGATACTTAATACATCCCAGGCTGAAAGAGACCATGAGTTCCTAAAAGATTGGCCACATCATGTAGAAGGAGAGACTAATAATTAATACAGCCTGTCCTAATGCATAATTATTTTTTCCCATTAGGAAGCATGCCTAAGAGGAAGAGAGAAACACATTCCTGCCCTATTAACAACCAGGTACAGGCCAGTTTTTGCTCCTGGTTATAGAGCTAGAAGCCCAGAGTTACTCTGATTCATCAGCCAACTTCAGTGACAGTGGGGGACAACCCGAAGCCCCTGCACTGGACTGATGCAGACACAGCACCCAGCTACTGCTCTTTGTCTTTGTGACAAGTGATGGGGGCAGCAGGTAATTAAATCTTTGAACAACTCCTCACTTGTGTTTAGCAAATTAAAACGGTTGAAATAGCAGGTTAGAATTCGGAGTAAGTACTGCACGGTGTATTTTAATTTTCCCTTTTTAGCAGAGCACAAGAAAGAAGAATATTTCAGCACGTTCTAGATAAACCTGCACTCTGTTGCCCGAGGTACAGAACTGGCACGGGACATGGCTAACCCAACAAACAGCACAGAACAAAGCAAAACCAGCTTCCTTTCTTACTGGCTACTGCTACATTATAATAAAACAATTATAAATCTGGGTTCCTTTTTTTTTTTTTTTTACTGTCATTGTTTTATGCCTACTTTTGTATTCTGTTGGATTAGAAAAGATGAATTTGGTGTAGTTTTCTTTCTATCCACTTTTCATGACCTGGCTCAGTAGCAAAGCTCCATTTTTTAATAAGCACAAACTCTCAACATCTTCCATAAATTTTCCATTCAGACTACAGTTGCTTAAAAAAAACCCAAAAAAAACCCCACCAAAAACAACCCAACCCAAAAAAACTCTTAACAACTTTAATATTTGGACTAGGACTGGCTGGCAAAGCAAATTTCTCAGTAAGTGACAACACTTCTTCAGAGAGTTGTCTTCAGCTCATTTTTTAACACTTTATACCACTTCAAGCCCCAGATCATTTATTCTAGCTAGCTAAATTCTTGCTCTTACTCCATCATTGATTGCTCTGGCAGGAAACCCTCTGCTATTGCTAAAGAATCTGGAGGAGCTCGTGCCATTGCCACCCCAGCAGGGACCCTCTGCCAGGCAGGGCTGAGCTACTGGGGCAAACTGGCACCCTCTCCCTAGCTGACCCAAAAGGTTCCTATGAAAACAACCCCCCCCATGCAGCCTGCCCAGCTCCTGTCCTTAACCAGGTGGATCTCTGGCTTTGCACGTCACCAACAGATAAGCCACAGGCAGCTTCCTCCCCAGCAGGTGTTCTTCCAGTCCTAGACCGGGTTGTACTTGGCATGGCAAAAGCAGGAAATGCCTGAGACTCTGGGCCTAAGGAAAATGGGGATCGTTTCCCCTCTCTTGTCATCTCTAGCAACCCATCTGTCCTACCTCCTAGCTGCAGACTAGAGAAAAGAGGCCTGCTATCATCTGCTGTTTCGGTCACAAACTCCTTCAGTGGTCAGTGGGTCTTTGCACGAGACCTGCCACAACCGGGCCAGGCCGGTGTTCAGCGTGTCCTGGTCCTACCTTCACACAGAGGACAATAACAACGACTAGAAACAAAGGCATTCTCACACTGGATCCCTGTACAACTCATCCACTGAACTGAAGTGTTCTCTGGGAGATTCAGCTTCATTCTCTGCAGCAGACACAGCAGTGCATTTCTACCCCGGGAACTGACATCTGCAGTAGCCTGGTTTCAATGAAGATCGATTCGATTCCTTCCCAATAACAACAGAGTCAGCTCGGATGACAGATTTTAGCTGCTACCTTCATTGATCAGACTGATAGATTTGGGGAAAAACTATTCTAGCAGAGCAACACAAATCAAATCGGACAAGCAGAGCCAGAGGTAGGGGAGGGACTTTCCCAGAAACAGGGCTTTACAACATTGAAGGGGTTTGAATGTTATCTTGATACAGGGCAAGGTAAGAATGATAAATGAAGTCTAGAAAACACAACAGCCGAGTCCTGCTGCCGCTCCTCAAATTCATGAGCTCCTTTCCCTGGGAACAGTAACACTGCAAACTCCTCGGGCTCTCCAGCAGTCATGGCAGCAATTCCCTGGCATCCCGTCCGTGGATCGCTGTCAGCTTTCCGAAGGCACTCAGGGCTCCCACACTGCCTGGTAACACCAGGCTGCTAGGGCAGCACAGCTTGGCAGGCCGCTAGCCCGCTGCGGAGCGTCGCCGAGAATCGCTGCGCTTGACAGCCTGACACCAACAACTCTGGAGAGGACTCACGACAGAGCCGCCTACAGCCAGGGTCAAGTTATTCTGCTGGCTATGACTTGGCATTTCTGAAGCTGGGGCAAGCAGAATGGTGAGGAGTACGGTACCTCTTCACTTAAGGGTCATTTTAATATCAAACCACTCACCTGGGCTGCAATTCCTGGGATGTGCCTGGTCTATCTGGAGTGCCCTGCTTCAGCAGGGGCCACCTCAAGGAAAGCATTATGCCTTACCCTCTGAGCCTTACCCTAGAATCAGGCTGCACAGTAACAAGGAATTCCTGGCACC
>WTSP01027344.1:87662-108422 GCA_025331215.1 Actenoides lindsayi | reverse complement strand
GGGGCGGGGCGAGGAGCGGGGGGTGCCCCACGCCTGGGGACCCGCTGCTGCACCCAAAGGGGCTCAGACACTGGCCGGGGAATGCAGAGCTTCTTCCACGACGTCCGCCGCTCGGTAAGCGTGAGAGGCCTGCTTAGGGCAGCGAGGGGGAAAAATGACAATGGTCCCGTTAATTCTGCAGAAGGAGAACTCCAGACAAGTTAACACAATTTTACGTACGCGTAAAAGCTGGGGAACAATTATCCACAGCTTACTGGTGCTCTGCTCCTACTGCCTGCTGTGCGAGCTGTTCTGAAATTTGATACGTAGGGATGCGGATCAACTCTGCTCCTCTTTTTGCCGTAACTTCGATTGTGTAATTAAGTAATGCTCAGGGAAGTCTGGAAAGGCCAAATGAACACATTGAGATGACTGCGCCCTGACTCTCTGACCCAGAAACTTGGCAATTCTCTATTGTAAAAGATTTATCACAGAGATAGATAAGTCATTTCAGAAGCAGCAACACGAGAGAGACAGCTAAGCCGTTTTACCAGAACTCGGGAAAGTCCTTTTGGGAAGGAAGAGGTTCAGGGCAGACCATGTGCCAGCATCTGCCTGACAGAGCCACTGGAAACAGTAACACTCTGACTGGGTCTTCAGTGGAGGAGGACCGCTGCTCACTCCCAGCCTGCAACCCAGCAGCCCAGCTCCACCTGGGAGTCGGAGCAGCGAGGGTTCGGGTGGGCGCTGAAGCTCCTGACAACAGCCCCCAGAAGCGGAGCCAGAGGCTGTGGGGGGACAGCGCCTTCCCCCAGAGCACCCTGCCTGCCCACGCCGGTGTGATGGGCTGCCTTCCACTTGCTCATATCAGCGGGTTTTATTAACCCAGCACGGCAACGCGAAGAAATAGGTGACCCACAGAAAGCAGGAAGAGATGCGCTGCACGCGTCCTTATGGCACTGCTTGAATTCTTGCCCTAATCCCACCACTCCTGCGCTAATTCAGCATCTTGCAAAGTAAAGGACTATTAGGTATATTTCCACACAACTGAAAATCTATCTTTCCTGACACCCTTAGTTTGACCAATGATTGAATTTTTTTTTTTAAATATTCATTCATCTCCTCTACAAAGCAAAAGCTTCAGTGTTTCCTTTAAATTGTTTTCAAATGTTTACTTTTTGGTGCAATTTTTACCTGGAGACCTACACCAGTAACGCTCAAAATTCTTCAAAAAAATACTGCTGTTTGACCTTTAGCCGTGTATCAAAAGAAATAATACACAAAAATATTTTCATTCTTTATCTCTACACTTCCTGAAAAACGGCGTATTGTGGACTCGGGTAGAAATGTAACGGAGAAACCAAACCGACATGAACAGAGAAGACCTCGGATGGCCACTGTGATCTCTAACAGTCTATATACACGTTATATACATAGGACTGTTTGATAGCCTGTATTCATGAATGTGTAGCCTACACATCGCACAAAGTTAATTTTGGTTTATTTGGGCTTTTGTTGTTGTTGTTGGGGTTTTTTTAATTGTTTTTGTTGTTTAAACTACTGTCAGAAACAAGGAGAACAACCTTGTGGTGGCACAGAAGACATTCTGGATTTAGTCTTACCCTCCTAGTGCCACTGCTCGTTAACCACAAACTGATTTTGCTAATCTGTCGTTCAACACAGTAACTTCTACATTTTTTTTCTTACTGCATTTGTATCTGTAACGAATTGGTACAAATGTTTACAGCAAAATGTAAAGTTCATTGATACAATGCCTTTTGTGATGGCTGTAACTGGTTACTAGCCAACTCTGTAGACGTCTAGAGACAATTTTAGCCAAACTTGGAAAAATAGGAAATGTACTGTAGCTTAAAATAAATGTACATAATATACAATATATATATTTATACCCATGTGTATGTCTACATACACATATATTGATATGCCATTTAAAGTAACGTTTAGTTTTCATCAGTTCTCTGAGTGCTGGGACTACCTGACAAGTAAATCTAGAAACAAAATTTGTCCACAGTTAAATAATAATTTCCACAACTTAGAAAAATATACTTTTACTAAATAAGGTTTAAATTAACTGATTTATGGATATAGCATGGAGGATAACCATTTCCAGACTCCGGCATGATTAAATCTGAAAGAACCCAAGCTACTACAAACCAGTAATGAATGCTGCCCCGCAGCCAACACCGAAGAGCACAGAAATACCAGCTGCTGCTGCAGCCATCACCAGTGGCACCCACCCTCTCTGGTTCCATCACCTCTTTACGCGGGCTTCATCTCCACTCGATACAAGGCACCCACCTGACCTCACACTCTGTGACTTAAGGCCCATTTCAACCACAACCAGGCAGCCTCTGCCGCCTTCCCCCAGCACAGCTCTTGCTGACTGATGTGAGCAGCTCCCCACTTCCACACAACTCTTGCCTTGCTAGCTAACATAGGATCAAGGGCCCTAATTAACGACTGGGAGGACCCTCGGTACTTGACCTTCACCATACAGATTTTGATCTACTGCATAGGTAAATATATTACAGCAAAACATACATATGTGTGTGTGTATATATATATAGAAGCATATATACACATACACACGTGTGTGTAAATATGTGTACATCTCTATATAAAAAATTTCATGGAACTATGTGTAGTAAGGTGATATACCATGGTATCCTGCATTCGTTATCTGATTTCTTAAAAAAATATATAGGCACCAGAAATAAGTATATAGAGCAAATCAACCTTTAAAAATTAAAGTTAAATCAGTGGACAAGAACTTTGGTAAAGCTTGTCAATATTTATCATTTATTTTTTTTTAAATTCAAATACAGTCTGTCACTTGCCATCACCCTCTTCAAAAGAGGAAAGTGCATGGGGTTTTTTTGTTTTCTAAAGAAAATCATAGGTAAGGTGGGGTTTAAAGATTCAAGAAAATTCTGAATTAAATGTTTACATTTTTCAAAAGATTACTATCTATCTGATGGAATGAAAGCTCAATAGAGTTCTTGTCCTGTGTGTATTTTATTCATCGTACGCATATATGCATATATATATAAAAATACATATGCATGTCTCTTTTTATGTACCTCTGTGTGTGTATATACACATCCACACACTACTAACATGAGAGAGGAACCTGTTTTTCTCCACTTTGTCTGTGGAGACTTACACGTTCCTCCCCGTCTTGTACCCTGTGCAGTATAAGCTCTAGTGATGAGGCCAAACAAAAAGATATAGTTCACCGTAGTATATTAGTTTATGTAGCAAAGTCATTTTCAAGCAAGTAAAATAAAGCTCTGTATTCCAAACTTCTTTTCCTTTACATTTCTCATAAAGAAAAGGAAGGAAAAGGAAAGAGGGGAGGGAGTAGGACTATGGCAGTAGCGTTGAGCCAGTGGCACACGTGCGTGCGCGAGCGTGCGAGGAGACGCACGCGCACGCAGAATACGCACAGAGAGCAGGGCTTTGGTTGACAAATGCAGATTGTCCAGAGAAGGTGGATGCATAAGTAAGGAAGACTCTACAGTGATGCAATTGTATCTTTTACGTTTGCGTGGAGTGAGAAAACAACTTCAATTGAAACAAAAAGCAAAAAGAAAAAAAGCAAAGACCTCTTTTTAGGTCCCTCATCAGTGAGAGCATACTCAGTATGCTAGAGAATTTATCTGAAACCTTTTAAATCAAGGCCTCTTTATTACAAAAATAAAAACGAACAAACAAAAAGGTATGAGAGACGACAAGATGCTGAAGTGTCACTCCAATCGTCCCTGCAGAGAACAATTGCATCCCCTTTATTATTCATTCTCTTCTCTCATTTCTACGATGTCTGTCATTTCCTCTGTGTGAGGCATGTCAGTCATTGCAGAGTCTTCACCTTCTGCAGCTGCTTCGTTCTCATTCCGCTTCTTTTTCTAGATTGAAACAAGCATTCAGAAACCTATCAGTAAGCCGGGCACGAACACATTCCTACAAACTTTGGGCACTCAGAGTAGCAAAGTGGGAATCATGGGGGGTTTTAGAGTATGTTATTAAAAGCTAGAATATTTGTGTCGTATTTGTAGACTGTCACTAGTAAGTTGGCTTAACTTAGAAGGTTTCCATAACCTTCCGGGCTGGGGGGAGGCTCAGTTTTCTCCCTTCTATTATAAATGCAATAATAGAGGCATTTCTTATGCTAATCGACATCCAAAACAGGCTTCAGAATGACTGGAGGGAAGAAAGCATCTGGAATCTTTTATATCAGGCTTTTTATTAAAAAGGAAAGAAAAGCAAACAAAATATGACAGAAGATAAACTGCTCTAGCAGGGGAGACAGAGGTGGCAACCTAATTTCTCAAACGTCAAACTTCAGGAGTTTTACAAGATGTGAGAATTCTGGCTTTTCTTCATGATCCCCCACCCCACCAATGTCAAGCAATATTATTTTCCACTATCAGGAGCAGGAGGGCATTCAAGAGCCCCGTGATTCATCCAGGATGTCCTGGATTAGTAAAGCTAAGAAGCATTCAGCCTCACTACAAACCAAGCTGAAGCATCTGTTCCTTATTATCCATTTCTCAGCAGGCTGACTATTTTTACAGAAAACACTTGTACAGCTGACAAAATATCCCCCACAGGTATTACTGATTCAGTTGATTTGGGCATATCACACTTTCCGAATTTCAGAGGTGTGTACACAACGCTTGATTTGCAGCTCTCAAATGCCTCCCACTTACTACCACTGTAGGTGAAACCAACAGCTACCGGTATGGAGTATACAGCTACTGGTTGGCTCTGCCACTGTCACATCGGCTGTTGAGTTGATGCTGTCAGCTACATACTAATTCTGGTAAGGGAATAAATTAGGTTGGCACAGTTATTATTGCTCCTACCTGTGCTCATCACTGCAAAAAAATTGAGCACCATGTCCCTGGCTAGAAATCTCTATGAGCTACTACTGTAACAAACAAGGGATGAGGAAATTAGTCCAGATAGGTACATGCTATGAAACCACAGGCCAAGAACAGTCATTTCAACATGTACAGGTTTTACTCTTTGGTTCTCAAGAAAAATATGACTGGCTAATCATGTCAGAGATCAAGGTCTTTGGTTTCTTATCAGCCTTGTACACTCTGGTCTATTGCCATGGCCTACACCGTTAATATGTATCAAAACTGGTTTTAAGTCATTCCAATATATGGCTTTAAGATAATCTGTCTTTGGGATATTTTTGTTAAAAATAGAAGTGGCCCTTACTAGGAGGTCTAATTAAAAAAGAAAAACCAGTAACTGCATAGATTATATTTTCAGCTCCCATCAACGGAGCCCTTCTGCACTATGGAATGATGTACACGCCGTGCTGTTTCTGCTTGGAGTTGGGTCTGGTGCCTACACATAACTGGAAGGACACGACATGCAGGTACTGCAACGTACCCAGCACTTAGCCAGTGTTTATCTTGTGGTTGACTTAATTTAGTGGAATATTCTTTGAAATCCATGTATCACTACTACTCTGTACATGCAAGACTGTAGTGTGTGAAATAGCAAAAGGATGCCCATGAGAAATCCTCGCCTGTTCAAGTATCTGTGAACTCTGATCCTCTACTGCTGCACCAGTAGATCTTGTTTGAAGTCACTTTTTTAGATGGGGGAAAAAAAAAAAAAAAAGCAACTGTACCTTTTTATCCATTTTCAGCAGAGCTGGTTTTATAAAGAAACAGAAGTTTACGTGTAGATATACAGACACATTTACATGTGCATGTGCGTGTACATATAACAGGCTTGGATGAATAGTTCCTGTGTCTACATAAAGAAACTATGTTGTACTGTAGTAGGAGATCTGCAGTGTAAAACAGGTGGTGGTAAGGACATGATATCCGTGACACATATGTTTTGAGGAGGAAGAGGTTTACTTCAGACCAGTGTGTCCCATGGCCTGGTCCCATGTCCTGAATGCCCAATAGCAGCTGCAGAGCACATTTTGGTTTTATTTCAACCCGAGGAATTCCCAAGTTGCACATACTTGAGACAGCACAAGGAAACAAACCAAATTCAGTAAGCAGGGATGCTGAGGAGTTACACTTCAAAAGCAAACTCTTAACCTGCACTAAAATCCACTCTATTCATCAACTGCTTTCACCAGATCCCGCAGAGCCTAATTCTTACCTGTTTCCGATAGACGTAACAGGCTGCTATTGCAACCATGGTGGATTCTCCCACAAAACCAGCTAGAAGGGATCCTACTCCAAGAGTGGCTCCATGAACTCTGTGGGTCGCAGAAAAAGAAAGTAGTCATGGTTGTGCGAGAATGCATGACTGCAATTATATTTTCACTGGCACGTAGAACTGATCTGTTGTTAGAAATATTTTCTTCAAACACATAATACACTGGCAAAGAGAGTAAGTAGCATTTTAAAGGACTTTTTTGTTTCTTAATGGCTTCATGGCTACTAAAAGAACCATATCCTGAATCAACCTATGGACTAAGAATTTAAAGTCTTGTACAGAGTGCTGTAGAATAGAATATGTAACTTATAAACAAGATACTTTCCCATTAGCTTTCTTAACAGTGCATTTAATAAGGTGGAAATAAATTCCCCTTAGGATATTTCTTTTCCTCTTTTGACATCTGTGTATTTTTTTAAAAAGGGACATCACTATTGTGCTTGCCTGCAGCAGCCACACTTGTAAATCTGGAAATGCTTATATCTTCCAGATACTGACACTATTTAGGCTTTATATTACGGTTGCTATTTGGAGAAAATGTTCTGAGCTGTGCAAATTCAGCCATCAAGTGACAAGCAACAGAAATGAATAGGAAAGCAAACCCATCAGTTCCGGGGAGAATAATGATTTACCCCAAGTAAGGCAGCACAATGAGACTGGTGATGAGGACAATAATGCGCAGCACTGAGCTGGGTGCCAGCACAAATGTCTTCTTCAGAGTCATCAGCCAACCGGTCAAGTGCGCTCTGACAGTCACTGTTCATGAACGGGGGAAGGGGAGGGGATGGGGAGAAAGGGAGGCAAGAGGAGGAAAAAAGTCAGTCATAAGAAGCTTTTTCAGGCAGGGAGCACTCGTTCAGCAACAACCATGATGAAACTTGTTTCTGGTAAATTTGCACACTGGGAAACACTACTGGAAATGAAGTAGATCTTGTATCCAAATTGCTTTAATATAATGATTTTTTTTTATTTTTTTACTTTTTGTTTTTAAAAAACAGGCCAGTTAAGGACAGCAAGCCTTCACAAGAGCTGCTCTCTTGGAACCAGTTTATTAGATGGTCCATTCTGTTTTCTTCCTATTTTAAAAACCTATCCCCATCCCCAAAGGGTAATCATACCAAGGAAAATTTTCAATCTTGCTCCTCTATGGTACACAGTGTAACAGCAAGGCACAAAATAGGTATCTACAGGTACCTATTCTTGTATTTGTAGTTTACCTTTACTACAAAACTATCTTGCCATATAAGCAAAACACACTACATGTTGTAGCATTTAACTTTGGAGGTTGGAAATTCTTTTAGGGGAAACATTTTGGTCGTTGCTGTCAAGCTTGTCTTTAATAAGGGCATTAACTTCTCTACTGTCTACGCTGTGATGATGGTATCTGAAAGAGCCACGGAGCCTGGCAGCAGACGGGGAGACCGATGGAGGTGACATTACTGGGGAGGTGGTCCTCGATGCCATTCTGAATAGTGAATTTCAGTGTTGGCACAAACGCATTGCTACTGCCATTCATGTGTGTTCTTGGTCAACTACAACAGACAGAATTCAGCAACATGTTTCCTGACTACCAATTTAAATGATCTCGGTCTACACCAGCTTCAGGTAGAAAGGTGTTACTTATGCTAGCTATGCATTTGACCACTCTTTTATGTACAGTCATGCCAGACTCTATGACCATGCCTCACATTCAGTTTCATTTTGAGGTTACAGGTTTTTTTACCTGGAACTGGAAAGAAGGAAAAGATGCGCAAAGGAACCACACACAGCTCTGCAAAAGCGAAGTCTACTCCAATTATGTCAACTAAAATCTTCTCTGACACATTCGGCGTCCAAAACATCACAAAACAGAGCTACAAAGAACAAAAATAAGGAATGTTAATATTTCAAAAGTGAAGCGGGACATAAGATATGGCCCCCTTGTCTAAAACATTTGTTTACTGATGACAAATATACATACAGTATATATATAGTAAATTTATACTTAGCTTGCATTCAAATACACAGAATACACAAGTTTATATAAGAAAGGTATGTTAACCTCAGAAGAAGTTCCTGCTCTTCATGTTCCTCACATACCAAGACTGATGTGTATAGAAAGAATTTTTATGGTGTCTACAAATGGTTGTACTTGAATGGTCTAACTGCTACAAAACCAGTAAGAAACCTGATTTTTACAGTACTTGCTCTTGTTAAGACACCCATATTACTAAAGAGATTATCAAATATTTTAGTAATGAAAGATTTGAAGTACTCCATAATCCAGACATTTGCCTTGAATCTAAAAGTAGGTGTTTGTAAACACCCTGCTGATCCTAGTGCTGTTGGTATGTAATATGCCTCACGGCAAGGCAAAGGTGTTGAACATAGTCCTGCAGACATGCTGCCCTCAGGCCACAAATCCATTAAGTCTTGTTATGTTTATGAAAGAGCGTGCTGGTTAGTCCATACATGAAAGGAAAATAGCCATATAATTTTTTGGTTGACACTGAGGCAGTGCTTCAGTCAGAGATGAGGGGGCTGCTGGCAGCTGGCAGGTCCAGCGCTGGTTCAAGGCACTCACTGAAGAACAGCAGTGAAGGCCCTTATGGGACTTTCCCTGCAAGAAGGCTTACCTGACATGCTTTCAAGCATAACTACTTTGTTACTTGACTTGGTTTTGCGACTTCTTCCTGTTATTCTTGCAGTAAAGCAGATTTTAAAGAGGCGAGCTGACTGAACTGGGCAAAACTTGCGACCTTAAATGAATGCTCTGTCACTCTTCTTGTTAGGTTACAAACCACTGTAGCGGGTAAATTATGTGCACTGGCTGTACAATCTGATGTCTCTGTAAGACTCTATAACCATTCTCTTACAATGTACCCTACAACCTAGTATCATAGGATCTAGCTCTTCTCTTTTTATCCAGTTGTCACATCTTCACATGTTCAGATGGCTTTTAAAACTTGCGTCTGAAGTCACACCACCTCCAAAGACAGCTGGGATTTCACTCTCATTCTTTGGTTGCATGCCAGAGATTGTCCTTTCTGTTTAGCCTACAAGTGCCCAGATCACAGAAGTTTCCCAAGGTCTGCGACCAAGTGGCCTGTGGGAGGTCCTGTGTTTCAACTGCCTGTGTGGTGAACAAATCACTTCACCTTCCTGCAAAAAAGGCTCATCTTCAGTTTTCTTCTCCCCTTCTTAGGGTAGGAACCACTATTTATTTTTCACAAATAAATGTTTTACTTGACTATTTTGATGCTATACATCACCTATACAGAGAATAGTAAGTGCAAGAAGGTAAGAGCAGAAGACAAATGAACTAAGCATGGGTTTTTTTCTGCTTTAGCCAGCACTTTTCTCTCCCTGCCAAAGTACTTGCACAGGGTAAAACTCAAGCAGAGGGCACAATCTAAAGTAGAGAAAGCTGTGCGGTTGAGAATCCAGTTACTAAAATGTAACTGTACAGTAACAGCAGATCCTTTTGTTGCTGCAGACAGCATTAGGCAAACTGCAGTGGTTAGTACTCTTACTGCAAATGACCTATAAAGCAACCACATGGCCCAATAAATAAATAAAATAAGATGCAAAGATGTCCACTCTTCAATTATAATTTGCTGTTTTCATGAAAGCAAAGACCTTTATTCTGCTTGTACTGCAAATGCCATTACCAACCTACCGAGCAGTACAGTTACTGCTGCTGCCAGATTCCATACACCTATGCTAACAGCAGAGTCTGCCCACTGCTAGCAAAAGGCAAACAGCAGTCTTTCCTTCTTCAACAGCCATTTGAAAGAGTGTTCTGACATGGTCTGGCAAGCAAATAAGTGACCAAAAGCATTGTTTTCAACCCTGCTCTCTTTGAAGTTAAAATTTGTTCCTGACCTTCACAAGAACAGCCTCAATCTCCATCCAGCTCTGACAGGAGGAAGGTCAGTTTGCAAACCAGGGGTAATGACTCCTACCCAGGTGGCATGCAGTCATTCCCCCATCAGCTGTTGCAAACTGCAGCCTTCCCCACCCCCCCCAAGAGCAGAGAGGCAGCGCTGATAAAGGCTTCAAAGGGCACTTGTTATTTAGCAGCTGGTGAGTAAAGAGAGTGGTGATTGCTAAGCTCAAGAATAAGCAGTTTGAGGAGGTGAGGCATGGCAGCAGAAGGGCCTTCTATTTTTGTCTTGGCACGTTTCCATCTTTTTTTCATTCCAATATTGATAGCTACTTTCATTTTGCTAATAGATTCCTTTCTGTCAGCTTATGAGAAGATGATCTTCTCGCGGTCTGCAGGGAACAAAGCCTCAGGAAAAGAAATTAATGCTTTGCATTGTGCAAGCCCTCTGCAATTTAGCTTGCAACTTGGGAAGCCTCCATATTGTTTCAAAGACAAATGGAAAATGTAGTAGAAAAAAACCAGGCTCTACTTCAGGAAAACAGTAACACTAAACATGCAAAGAAGGAAAGGTATTTTGGCTGCTGATTTTATTACAGATGAGGTATACTGAAAACAGGATGAAGTCTTAGCCTTGTGGTGCTGAGTGGTCTGTATGATGTTTGTGATTACCTTGGAAAAAGGTGAAGACTGATCAAAAAGGAGATTGAGGAACATGGTAACAGATGAAGTGATGCAATTAGTCCAGTGAAACAGGGAGTACGGTACACACCATTAGAGATGGGATTTACTGGAGTGAGTGGTGCTAAATTTCTGGGGGGTCCGATCAGGAAATATTTTAGGAAGTAGATTTACTCTATTATGTCTCCTAACTTTCTTCTAGTTAAGCACTGGTTGTTTTCCCCCTCCCCTTACCTCTCTCTGTGTCTCTGAAAAGTTAAAAATAGAATAAATAGGCTTGGGTAGGGTTACAGTTAGACTTTTCATTTAATATAATCAAGAGGTGAAGATGAAACAGTAAAAGCTTCTGCACAGGCTAGCAACATGCACACATAACAGGATTGCAGCTTCAGGTTGTAAGTGCAGTTGGCTGCAATGGCTTTATACAGTAAAGAATATTGTACTTGGCAACTTTATTGAGGCTGAAGCATTTAAATGCATTGGAAGCAAGGATTTTGCTTGTGGAATTCTAGCAACAGAATTGATTTGATATTCTGCTTCCTCACGGTACAAGTGCAGCATGATATTAAAGAATAGTTTTGTTAAAGCCTCATTGAACCGTAACTTCAACTGAACAGTGATGAATATTTTAAAAATACAGGACAAAACGAAGATACAAAGAGGAGAGTAGAACACTACAGAGTATATACAGGCCCGAGTAGAGACAGTAGTATTTATTATGGTGGTGTTACCTCTGTATAAACAACAGTAGCCGAAACGCTTCTGGAAGTGTCTTGATCATTTGAACTGATCTGAAGGGCTGTGCTATTGGGTAATGTGCCTTTAACTGATGTACAGTGGTAAAATTTGAAAGACTTTACTAAGTATGTCAGTAATTTACAGCACCGTAAGAAAACCAGTACAGCTGTACTAGGTCAGATGAAAGCTCCAGCTAGATTAGTACTGTCTCCCTGCTAAAGGTCACTGGGGGCTGCTAAGGAAAGGGAACAAAGAGCAGGGCAGGAGATGCCCTTCCCCAGAGGCATGGTCAGAGCTGATGACAGCAACGGCCTCAGGCGTTCAGCACCTTCAACCCATGCAGCGTTGTGTTGTGTATACAACATATCTAGTACCAGTGATTTTGTTCTTGCAATCCAGTTGTGCATTAAAGAGTCAAAACCCCTCTCACTCGTGGCTTAGGCATTCTCCACTGGCAGTTGTGCTTGCTTTCACGTGGAACTTTGCTGCTCTCAGCTACTAAATTCCGTGTCTAGGCATATATAAAAAAAGGTTACACATCAAAAACTTCTGCTCTCAACAAGTGTGAGAGAATGCAGCGAATCTTTGTTTTGGTAGGGAAAGAATCAAACTTAGTGTTCAGCCCAACTTCTCTTTAATCTCTTAAGTACACCTCATGCATTTAACTTTCACAAATGACTGTGATGAAAGACTGTTCATGAGATTTTTGTTTCACATGCCACATGTGTGAGTTTGAATGCTAGTAGTTCTTGAAAACAGTCTTCTTATAGGCCCTGCATCTCCTGGAAGCTATTTCCATTTAATCTGGTTGCTGACGGGGATTACTAAACCTCAGAGACCCACTACATAATGCATTTATAATACATGATGCTAACAAAGGCTACCGTCACGTGTATAGTAATCCACAGGGTGCTAGACTTGATTTGCTTTTTAGCATTGGTAGAAAGCTGCTTCTCCTTTGGGACATTGATAAATATAAGGCACAAAAGTGTTATTCCAGTGAGATGAGAGCAACAGTACAGAATTCCTAGACTTCTGTCATATACAGTGCAGTCTTCAGGTAGAAGAAACACTGCCTGATGGCAAAGACATGATAGGGTTCTATGTACCTCAGAAAGAAGCTATGGAATCCAAAATGGGTGTTTTTAAAAATAGCTCAGACATATACCAGCCTGGAATGCAACTGGAATAACAGATTTTACCATGGAGAAGGATACTGTTAACCTGTTAAAGGTTCTTCTGTGATGAAATGCAGTTCGTCTTTTTCTTCTGCAAAGCAACTCTTGGATGTTTCCTATCATTTGTTGAACTTGCCATATTTGCAGAAGTATGGCTGTCCAAGAGAGGTGTTTTACCCTCAAAATATTGCTCTACGTATGTATTGAGGATTGTGTCTTAACTAATTTAACCCATGCCCTATTCATGACCTCTCTATTCCCATTTATGTCATGTAGAGCCCTGTGAGGGCACAGGAAATCTACTTTACACCTTATTACACATTTCAGCTTTGAATTGCACCTTGGATCTTTGGGATAGTATCAGCTAAGTTTATCACTTCAATTACTATTGAAGAATAGAAGTCATATGATTTTGCCTTTTGAAGTGTGCAATAAACAAATCAAAAAGTAGCCCGAGTCTGATAGGGTCCAATCTCCTGATTTGCCAAACATGTCCATGGCCTCCCTTTTTCTCATGTAAATACAATTTGGTCTCCTTTCAGAGCTTGTATCACACTTAAAAGATCAGCTGATCTTGTAGCTATATTTGTAAGACAAAAAGTATCTTGTTCTAACTTGCATCAGTGTGAGAAGCTGAATTTGACTCCTCTGTTCAACATCCTATTTTGCAAGATGTGTGTGGGGGGAAAAATGTTGAATTTGTTAGTGCTTCTTATGGCTATTCCAAATCCTTACCTTCACTGACTTTAAAAATGTAATTCTCTTAATGCCTATATAGTACTGGGGCTTGTCACTCAAAAACTTACCTAGCATCTTAAAGGAAACTGCACTTCTGTATTTGTATGAAGAAGAATAAAAGTAACAATGGTTTTGAACACTTAACTACCAGTACCAAATTTACAGTTACTAGTTACTCTCCTTTTCAGACTAGAGTTGAGAGTGTGTTTCTGTGTTGAACAGAGCTGTTCAAGAGGACACAAATCCCTAACACCTCCGGAAGCACCCATTCCACTATTCAGTCTCCAAAGCAGTTGAACAACATGGAAAATGTTCAGCAGGGTTCTTACAAAGGAAGGAGATCCAACTGCTCATCAATTTACACAAATAAAGGATTTTGTGTTTTATCATGGACCAATAAATAGAAGTCTAGGTTTTTATCATAAAGACATTGTTCCCTGTTGACAGGAAATCACATGTGAATTTAATATGAAAATAAACGAGTGAAAAAACTTATTTAATTTAAAGATTCAGAGGTTGTTTGTTTTTGTGGGGTTTTCTTGTTAGGTTGTTTGGGTTTTTTTAAGCGTACTGCTATAACAATCATAAAGTTGTTTGGAAGCTGTGGAGGAATTGCTGTGTATGGTACAATGCTAGAGACCAAGCTTGCTATGGAAACTTGCTGCATACCACAACCTGGCCCACACCAGAATGGACCTGCAGAATCCTATGCTACCTTTGCTGTAAATCATGTCAGAGAGCAGTCTTTGCACAGCCATCCCAGTTTTGGCAGTTTTGAGGAGTTTTTCGATATACAGCTTTTAAGAAAAAAAAAATATAAATAGAATCTGATCAGCCCCAATGGCGACACTGAAGGTTGCTGCAGTCTGATGCCATGTTGGGATATATCATGATGATGTGCTTATATGTCCTGTAATTCTGAAGCGGGCAGAAAGTGATTCCTTGTGTGGGAAATGTAAGGTTTTCAAGACCAGACTGGCCAAAGCCCCAGAGAACCTGCCCTGACTTCAAAGCTGACCCTGCTCTGAGCCAGAGTCTGACC
The DNA here is from genome assembly GCA_025331215.1 of Actenoides lindsayi. Lineage (NCBI taxonomy): Eukaryota > Metazoa > Chordata > Aves > Coraciiformes > Alcedinidae > Actenoides > Actenoides lindsayi. The sequence continues at coordinate 93,982 of WTSP01027344.1, read as the reverse complement.
CGATGAAGTCCTGAGGCCCTTCCTACCTAGCAATCCTGTGATCCTATGAAGCAAAAAGCCCTGTATCTGTGGGCAGTAAAAATGTCAGACCACAGTCATATTTGAAAGCAGTTTATCATAATGCTGATGACATGAATCACAAGGGCATTCTCTTATAGCAATTATCCCGTAGGCACATGCGAGTCAGTATAGATTTCTTTGAACTTTGTGTTCTGTGAAGGGTGGTGTGAAGCTGAAAACAGTGGTCATAAAATTTGTCAAGCAGCAGGGGGAGCAAAGGAAACTGGAGCCTGCCTGCAGGAAAACTCCTTAACTTCACATCTTCTGAAATTGATTTCTACAGATCTAAGTCTCCCCCTGCCTCCCACAGCTTTCCCTATAGTTCAGCAGGATGGAGCACAACATTCTTCAGAAATAAAAGTAGGTCCAGCAGCTGCACAATACACTGACTCCCTGATAGCATTAACGTGGTGACACATCTGCTTTTCCCCCAGCTGCTGCTGAAAATACTTAGGTGATATTTTTCAGCTGGGTTGGGTCGCTAAACTGATTAAGATAATAATTGTATCTCTTCATTGTCATTTTTTACAGGAGGCAGGTATTTTACTGGGTACAGCTTCACTTTTAAAAATCTCAAACAAACAAAAGCTGGCAGATTCTTAGACTCTCTTTGCAAATTGTCAGCTTCATAACTTAGTCATGTTCTTCTGCCTTGGATGTTCTGCAGCCCTCACTGCTTCCTATTGCAATTACGGAGTTTGAGCAGAAACATGCTGCAGTGCCAAGTTTTGATCCTTCCTCTTCGGCTTGCTCCAGCCACTCACGCAGAATAGACCTTTTGTGTGAAACCTGAACAATCATGAAGGAGCCATTAGTCTCCACCTCACTGGAGCAAACATAAATCCTTTGTTCTGGGACAAAGGCTCAGTGCGGTACCATGGATGGGACAAGGCCCTCATGGCAGTTTTTATAAAGTCAGCCTTTGGTGGTCCAGCATCCTTCTGAGCAGGCAGGAATGCTTCCACTCACATCTGAAATAATTTCTACTGAAGTGGGAACTAAACCTGACCTTGAGAAGGTAAAAAGCTTCTTGGGCGACTCTCTGCCAGTATGTCATTTTCCAATTGTTAGTTTTGTGCTAACAGCCTGAAGATAAAAATACAATCTGGGAGTTCAGAGACAGGCAAAATCAAAGCAAGTGAAAACAAACCCATCCACTGGATGGGTAGTATCGTTCTAAAAGCTGTCCTTGGCATCCATATAGTGTATGACAGTAAAGTCAAGAGAAAGTGGATTTAGTCTTGAAAGTTAATGCTGGCTTTTTTCAAATGTAAATATCCTAGCTAGGACTTGGGAAACCTCTGAGGCTGTAATGAAGCCATTACAAAGTAAGACCAGAGAGTGTGGAGGAAATCTGTTCCTCTTTTTAAATTTCCTTTCTTTGCACACTCATGGGACACAAAACCACACTGCACTCAGTCACCCAGGGCATTTCAGACATTGGCATTCTTGGCAGCTGGGCCTGTGCCCTCTGAGAGGGACCAGCTTCTTGGTGCAATGTTTCTTCCTGTGGATTTTACTGCCTCTAAGAAAGCCCACTTGCAACCTTTGATAATAAAGCAATGCAGAGATGTGAAGACAGTCAATAAAAGATAGGAAAAAATGAAAGAATCTTGAACACAAATCCAGTGGCCTCTGCAATGGATTAAGCTTTTGGCTGCTTTGTGACCTGTGACACTGAATGTCAGAGGTATATATGGTAGCAGCAAAACATGGTTCTTAGGCACATTTCCCTTCATTTACCTTAAAACTTGGGAGGAAAAACTGCATGGAAAGCTAATTAATGCTATATGGTACTTCAGTTCTGAAGAAAAGACAGTTTGTACCATTTCTTAAAGCAAACTGCTAGCCATGCCTGAGCTCTTTGTTATAAAAGGATATTCCTGAAAGCAAGCAACAAATGCCAGGAATGGAGAGATACACTGCAGTAGCTACGCTGAGTCTGAAGCTCTTCAGAACTACATAAAGGGAATTAATTATACTAACGAGCAGAAAAGGAGATATTCGGGGAAAAATCTCTCGATGAGGAGAGCTGTAAGCATGACCTCGACAGGGGAGGATGAACTGCTTCTTTAAAAAGATCTGGATGAACTGGACAATGTACTATAAGGTACGACTGCTTTAAATTTGGTGGAAAGGGAATAAGGATAGGCAGTATTAATCTAGGATTTGTTACTGTGCGATTTCAATTTCAATTATTGTTCAAACTCTAAAGTTCCATATTCAGAATTAAGTTCCTTAAAAAACAAACAAAACACCACACAAAACCTGTATGATCTTGGTCAGCTTTAGAAAACAACAGAAGGCCGCCCTGGTAACACAAGCCACTTCAAGAAAGCTGGCTCTTAAATAATCTTCCCATTTATAAATTCTAATGCAGAGTCTGGTAACTGATGTGCTGGAACTACAATGCTGCAAAACTCTCGCTCATGTCCCTGGCCACATTTGTTAAAACCCAAGCAACTCAAAAACATTATTGCCATCAGAAGTCACATTACCTTTCTGATTCAGAACTCCCCACTTGGCCCTGGCAGGCCAGCTTCTGAATGTCTGCTATCAGTCATCTATGCAAGAGTTGAGATGGGCGAGTGGGAAGGTTTCAGCACCTCCAGTGGGGAGGTTTGGAGCACTGGGGCAGGCTGCCCAGAGAGGTTGTGGAGTCTCCTTCTTTGGAGATACGCAAAACCCACCTGGATGTGTTCCTGTGCAACCTGCTCTCCGTGAACCTGCGCTGGCAGGGAGGCTGGACTAGATGATCTCCAGAGGTCCTTTCCAACCTCTACCATTCTGTGATTCTGTGATTGCATGGAGGTTAGGTGTAAAGCACAGAGTGGAATGCCTAAACTAAGGACCTCAGAAATCATCACTTCATTCTGAAAATGCTTTCTTCAGCTTCTGAACTAAGAACCTTCATTAGCAGCCTGGAATATATACAGCTATCAAAGCTATACAAGTTGTAATAATTGGGTGATTTTCCCTGGTAGCAACATTCTCTCAATATACAGACAAAAACTGTGGTACCAGTCACAAGGAAATATAAGCAGTATTTTTTCTTGGTCCCCTTTCCACCATCTGAATCACCTGAAACCACAGGAATGAGGTAGCAGATACTTGGTTAATGCCTTTTAAGTGAGAGTGACGGAGGAATAATGGAGTAAAAGCCCTGATAGTCTCTTGCATTGGTCAGAACTTGCAAATCACTTTGCTCTACTCTAGGTTAATCCTTACCGAACTTAACCAAGTGTGTACATGGAAACCTTGTCACTCTGTTTGCTCAAATGCAAGAAGGTGAGTGCATAAATTCTAGTATTCTGGTATTTTCTTCACAGAATCATCAAGGTTGGAAAAGATCTTTAAGGTCATCAAGTCCAACCATTAACCCTACTCTACGAAGTCCACCACTAAGCCATATCCCCAAGCACCACATCTATAGGTCTTTTAAACACATCCAGGGATGGCAACTCACCCCTCTCCCTGGGCAGCCTGTTCCAATGCCTGACAACCCTTTCAGAGAAAAAAAAATTCCTAATGTCCAGTTTAAAGCTGCTGCTCCCTGGCCTTGTTGAAGTTCATACAACTGAGTTTGGCCACGGATCCAGTCTGTCCAAGTCCCTCTGCAGAGTCTCCCTACCCTCAACCAGATCAACAGGTTATCTGGCATCTTGGTATCTGACAGTCTCTAATACTAATTCCACATTAGTAGTGGTAACTGATCTTATTTTCTTTAGGAAAGGAGGAAAAATTAAACACATTTTTGTGAAAGTATGTTCACATATAGTGCTTCTAGCATATCCTATTTTAAAATACTTTTTGCACACCCTATGGCTACAGTGAAACTGCCTACAACATCTAAAAAATAAAGGCAATCTCCTGTCAGGTCCTGAATGCAATTTACTGTCTTTCTGACTTGAAAGAAGACCTATCAGGTCTTTCAGTTCCAAAGATGGAAGCAAAACGAAGTGCTTGATACTTCTGTAGGTATTGCAACTCAGTAAATGCATTCCTGGTGGGTAAATATCAGCCTGTGTGAGACTCCAGACACAAACCACCTGATACCCAGTGAGAGCTGCATACTGCAGGGAACTGCCATGCAGTTATTCCATGCTGTGGACATTCCTCTTCTGCCTTTGAAAGGTTTCATCAGTGAAATGGGTACATGTTCCCCGACGTTTCTCAGTATGCAAGCCTAATACATATTAACCTTAATGCAAGCTAAGGATATGTAGGAAGACAGCATTCAGTCTTGCTGCAGGGATGCAAAGAATTCTTTAACTTATGTCCTTTACCAACAGCTGCTTTATGCCTCGTTGTTTAGCAGGACACCGCAGCTGAAAACATCAAGCACATCAATGTCTTATGTACACAAGAACTTTACTCAGGATACTTTACAATGTGGAAAATGAACTTACTGGTAAATGCAGAAAGTGATAAGTAATGGCATATTTATTAGACTAGAGACTGAAAATTTGAGAGCAAATGGGCCTATGGAAAACTGGATTGTCTTTTGTGCCTCTCATGGGAAAAATTACCTGCTGGATAGATAGCTGGGAAATAAGATTTGATGAGTTCAACTGGAAATTAAACAACTGTTGGGTATAAAAAGTTTGCATGGAACCAGGGAATATATCAATAAAGCAGTGCTATTACAATAATATACTGAATTGGTGTGAATATTTTGTTTTCACTCACAGAGGCTCCAATTTTATCTGCCCGTGCCTACATTTCACTGGCTGGTGAAGCCTTGCTGATCAACAGGACAGGAGAGTCAGCAGATGATAGCCACTTGGCAGTTCCTAGTTTGGAAGGACCAAATCCAAAGCAGAGTGCAAAAGCTTGGGCATCTGGAGTTGCCTTTTAAAAAGACAAGGCTTCTCAGTCAGAATGAAACAGAACTGCTTCTCTTCCACAGGGCCTGGCTCTAACTCTTACAGAATTAAGAAAGAAGTACAAAGCAGCAACAACTGAGTGCTGTATTTTTACTTTGATTCTTTCACAGGGGGAATTTTCCCTGTTTACCCTGTCTTTCTTGCTCTTGATCAGGTTTTTCTTCTTATCTCCTAGGTGTTTGATGACTAATTATAGAAGATAACCGAGCAGATGATGACTGGTGATTAGGTAAATGATGAGATGGCTTGCAGTAAACTGTCATCAAATGGAACAAAGACTTTCCTCCTTCCTTCTTCAGGCTGCAACTGAATTATCCCATCATAGCACCTCAGCAAAAGAATCCCTGTGACTCTGAAGCCCTCTCTGCTCTTTTAATACTGTGATAGGGTCCCTTTATTGAATCTTGCAAGATCAGTTAAAGAGCCTATGGTCCCCAGCAGTCTGTCCCACTTTTCTCCCCTTGCAGGGGGGAATATGGGATGCACAGGCAAACATGTTAAATTCTGCAGCTTAAAACTTTTGATCAATATAATAATATAATATAATATAATATAATATAATATAATATAATATAATATAATATAATACCCACCCACATATGTAACTACACCCTGCATATGATTATATGCTTATCAGACACATAATTACAAAGACTATATGTTAAGATATAAGATGAATATAACTGCCAACTGATGGCAGCCTATGCTGCTGTGCTACAAAATGTAAACTGAGAGCTGACAGAGAGGCTGCGTGCTGCTCTTCCTGAGGGGCTGATAACTTCCAGCAAAGGAAAGAAACAAGACAGTTGCCAATAGATACAGATGCTCATGAGCAGGAGTCCTTAGAAATCAATATGTGTTTTTTCCCCTGTCAAAAGAATAAGTTCAGCACGAATCTGTTACATTCTATTTACAAAAAACCGTAGCATTTCATTATAGAGTACAAAAAATGCCTAGTATCTAATATTGAAAGTAATACTGCAGGTATTAGAAACATTTATTAGACTCCTCAATTATGGACAAACCTGACTGTAAAGCAGGTGACATTTTGACATTTACAGACACACACACATGTTCAACTCTCAGGTCCAAACACATCAGCCAGTACACTGACCAGCTGTTTGCTGCTAAGTCAGCAATTTAAACCTTCACTGAGTTTTAAATCCAATGCAGGCTACCTGGCATTTGAATTTGCTTACCACAACACAAGTGATGCACATCAATTTGTTCAGCTTAAGTGTCTGAGCTGTCACTTCAGCTGAAACTTCACGGCGATGCATTTTTCTTTTAAATTATTATTATTCTAAAGGAAATTAGAGTTTTTACTAGCTTATCTGTGGTTTGTAACAAATAAATCATGTAAGTATAACAAAT
>WTSP01027344.1:61550-87562 GCA_025331215.1 Actenoides lindsayi | reverse complement strand
TATAACAAATAAATATAATATATATAATATATATAATAAATATAAGTGTGTATATATATAAGTATAATAAATATAACAAACAAATATGTATAAGTATAAATGTGAGAGCTTTCCCTCCACTCTTTCAGTCTCCTTTTGGAACTGAAAGGAATGAAAAATCAGAGCTCACACTTGAATGTCTGGACTTTGCTTCTTAAGCAGTATCCGCTAATTAAAAATAAGATAGCATTCTACACAATTAGCCTCTCCCCTTAATCTGTCTATTTATGAAAACTGCTGCTTTCCCTGTTTGTCCATAATTATGTGTCCGTTTAAAAAAAAAAAAAGAAAAGCAGCATGGAAATTCCTTTTATAACAGCACTGGAGCTATTATACTTACAGCTGGACAAAGCTTTGATCTGTTTCTAACAGAATACATGTTAAAACTGAATAGGGTGCAGCTCTCCTGCTGTACCTAAGTTGGTGACAGACGGATGAACACGGCGTGGTGTGCACAGCACGTCACCCTTGGCACCTTGAGCCTGTCCTACTGGTAAGGGAAAACCTGTTGTGATACACAGAGCACTCAACTATATGAAGATACAACAGGCCACGTGTCTTGCTGACACTTTAGTTAACAGGAACCATGCAGCTAACAGGAGCTGCCCTTTGGAAACGTACCCCTAAAGCAGCACTGCGGTCTGTCCCAGCTGAGGGTGCTTCAAGAGGGAGCTGAACTGAACAGCGTAGTAATCTGCTGTAAGAATGGATTGCTCCTTCCCTGCTATAAACAGACAAGTAAGTATAGACTATTCTAGGTCATTTTTAGTGACAGAGCCAGGGAGCTTTCACAGTGGTCTCTGAGAAATTGCTTGCTCTGATCAGCATCTTGTACGCTTCTCATGCGGTGATCTTGTTACAGCCACTTAGAGATGGCCAGCTTTTACCCCAATGGCAGTGACTTAAAATGAGGGTGCTAGCAGCTCTTGTTAAGACATGACTTGCCTTCCAAGCAGACTCTGAGACGTGAACAGATGCCATCACTCCCAGTCCCCCCCAGAGAGTTAACTGTCCCACTTTCCCTACTGCTGCTTGCACAATTGATGGCCTGCTTTCAACTCAGGGCACGAAACTTCACTGAGTGCCACAGGGCTTGCACACAGACGTGTGAGTGAGGGCATGGCTGTGACCACCACGTGCAGTGGGCAGCAGCTTGTGCAGTGAAGGATCTTAGCTCTCCCAAAGGAGCCCTCTGCCCATCACTTTCTTACAGCAGGCACTAACGAGCATGAAATCAGCCTGGAAAGACTTGCAGCTCAGAGACAGATGACCAAATGTTAATCACGTGGCTACCAGCAGCTAAGATTAGCCAGGGAAAATGATCTGACCTGACTGCAACTTGTGTGTCATCACAGAAGACTTAAGCAAGAGAGCAAGGGATGAGGGGGTGGGGGGATTCAACAAGAAGAGCGAAAGAGGGCAAGAGAGAAAGGTAATTTGACAGTAGCTGCACCCTACAGGCTGCCCTGGAAACCCCCGGAATTCTGCAGTGTCTGAGCTCAGAGACACTGCCACTATTCCAGGAAAAACCCCTGCTGAAATGCAGGCTATTTGCTGTTACTCCTGCCTGGTAAGTCAGAGGTCCCTTGAGTTCACTCCTCGCACAGCCTGCCCTTCTACCCACAGCTCACAAGTGAGGGAATGCTCTCCTCTGACAGAGCAAACTTTGGATGAAATGGAAAAATGCAGTAATTCAGCACCTGGACAAATAATTTTGGGATTCCTGCACTGTGCTGAGGCTGACACATCCCACAACCAAAGGGATGTGTGCTATAAATAACCCAGTTTCCTTTCTCAGGAGTCTGTGTCTTCACTTGGTTTACAAATGTGCAATCATCTCAGGGCTGAATTGTAGGGTCATCTAACCAGGTCTAGCATTGAACCAGAATGTCTAGTTCTTCAACAGCCTTACCTGGCAATGGCAGCAAAAGTGGCACTTGTAGCAGTACCTCTCCTTATATATAGAAAGAAGCACTTTTTCCTGAAGGGCCTAATGACAATGAAGCAACAAATAATGGCAAGTAGCATTATGCACGCTCTTTAAGCTGAGAATAAGTTACCAAGCATGCCTTGGAACCAGTCCATTAATTGTATGGGCAAAATTCTTCATCTGAGTCCCTCCCCTCTGCTATATGAATTTTACATTTAGCTGCACAGTCACAAAACAGGGTTGTTGGAAGGAGTCACCGCTTACTTACCACCAAAACCACATCAGTATGACTAATCACATCAGCTCTCATATGCTGGCAGTCTAAAAGCTTCTGCTTACAGCCTTGAAGCATGTCTACAATTTTTTTCACTAAGCAATACAGCTAATTCCCATTTTTGAAGAAGCAGCTTTAATACCAGCTTGATGCTTCAAAGCCATGAGATAGAACTTACGGTCACTCTCAGCAGAACACATTTGCAGTGTTACAGGTGAAGCCTGTAAAATCTCATAAACTACATCTTTTTTTCACTCTGACAGAATATTGCCACTGTCAACAAGGGTGAAAAAGTGCTTCTGTTGTAGTGGTAGGTTTACTGTACTTCTTGTGCAAGCATGATTGGGCTGTGCAAGGAGGTAGGACATTTTTCTTCCAACTCTACGAAACAGCATGTCTTCAATGACTGGGAGGTTTCCCGGAGTTTTACTCTTGGAGGGCACTTTCTTGCTTTGCTGGTGCTCATACTAAAAGTTTCACTGTTATTTTTTCCATTGGTTAATGCACTTCCTTTATCTTTTCATCTTCTGTAATCCTTCTATAGATCATAGAACAATAGAATGGCTCAGGCTGGAAGGGACCAGGTCAGCTAGTCCAGCCACCTGCAGTGAGCAGGGATACCCTCAACTAGACCAGGCTGCTCACAGCCTTGTCCAACCTCACCTTGAGTATCTCCAGGGATCACCCACTGAAGAATGGATTCACATGGCATGTCTAAGTATTTGGCTCGTTTTGATCCCTTGGTCAGCCCAGGAGCCTGTTTCCCACTTTCTCTCCCATCCCAAAGAACAAGATGTTACCAACAGTGATGCCACTAGTTTGATTGCTATTTGCTGCAGCAGAGTTCCTCCAGAAAAACACAGCAATCACCAATGGCCATGGGAGCTCAGCTGTAGTGGCCATCTGACCTAGCTGCAACAAAGGCAAATTTGAAGTCCAGCTCCTTAGACCCTAAGTCGTGTAATAAATTGAGTCATACTGACGTCTACTGAACTTGTGTGATAAAGCATTTGCAGGCTCAGGCTCTCCAATCAAACTGAGTCTTTAGAGCTCATGTGTCCTGTCTTTGCGCTGTCTGTTGACAAGTAATCCTAAGAATCTGTCACTAGTAGGCAAAAATAGAAACAGGACAGGAAAAGCTATGAACCTCAAAAGTGTTTCTGGTATTTCAGTGTGGAGAAATCTCTTAAGATGAGCTTATGAAAGAACTGCCCTTGAAAGTACCATGGAGAAATTCTGGAAATAAAAATCCTGTAATGTTACAAAAGAAAAGCCTATTGCAGTAATTAAAAATTACTCTGCAGAGGATGGTGCTGGTAACATGAGAAGCTCATAATCTATCAGAACCCGAGTAAGCTGATAAATGCCTAGAAGGGTTAAGAAAACAGTCAATTCAAAGAAAGCCTTGAGACCAAAATAATATTCTCAGAATAATTTACAAAGAGGAAAGCTTTCCCCTTTGTGGGTCTCTAACAACACTGAGTGACTTCAAGGGAGGCTCCAGGTGTAGAGATCATAACCTTGGCTTGGCACAGCACCCAAGAGAAAGCCTTAAGGTGTGTGATGGTAGATAATATGAGAGCTGCAAAAAGTCTCCAGACATAGCCAACTCAGTGGCCAATTTCTTACATACTGTAGGAAATAAAAGTTAGAGCAAGAGCTGCTGGCCTCTTAGCCACATGAAATAAAGAGTTCAATCTTAAATCTAGGAAATTAACAGGCAGAAGAGATGCCACATCGGCTCAAACAATCCTGTCTTTGATAATGGCCAGTTGTAGCTGTTTAGAGAAAAAGTACAGGAAACAAAGGGCAGAAGAAATCCAATTCAGCTACTGATGGATTCAGTTATTCCATCTTCAACTGTGAAATATGACCAAGAGTACCATATCCCACTTTCTCAGACTGGGACAAGGGGGTGGGGATGGTTAGAAATACCACCCACTCCTGTACTGTAAGGTTTCCTTTGATGTAAACCAATAACCTTCATGCACAGGGCAGGTGTGACTTGGTCAAAAGGCTCTATATTAAAAAGAAGAGGAGACAGAAACTTTGTCAGTCCTCTGTTACTCAAAAGTAAATTTGTGAATGTGGGGAGAAGAGAGTTAAAAAGCTGCCAACTATCCCCTGGAAAGTACACACCACTGGGGATAAAGAGAAAACCTGCCTGGGCTATCAACAGATTCAATTTTAGGACTCTCGAGCATTGTATGCTAAAACAATTGCAGCATTTCCCACTTAGTTTTCTGGTATGAGAAAGGACTTTTTTGTTGAGAATTTTTTTTTCTAGGTTCCCCTTGGCTTTTGTCCTGCTAATGCAGGCACTGGGGAGAGGAGTTGTCATGGCCCTGAGGGCACTGCCAGCCCTGACCATCTCTTCCCAGCCCTTGGGGTTTCCCCCACCCACCCATGGCCCCAGACCCCATGTCAGACCCCTGGGGCTGTCAGCCTGGCCCCAGTGATGCTGCCACAGGGCTGGTATCCAGCTCCCCACAGCCCTGCCCTTCCCAGCCATGGACCACACTGAGCCAGACCCACTTATGGCCCCATGGCCCAGACCCATCCCCAGGGAGGTGGCCGGTGCACGATGCTGGGGCTGCCCCAGTGCCCCCCAGCTGCCCTGCTCCCATCTGGGGAGATGGGAATGGCCCTGGCTGCCAGGCCCTGCCGTGGCTGATCCTGGCAGTCCTGGTGCCCGGTGGTGCCACGGCAGGAGCCCCCCCCAGGCCTCCTTAGGACACCCTGCACAGATCACAAATCTGCCAATGACTGTCATGGACAGAAGGATGGTTGCTAATGCAAGTCCACCCTAAGTGCTAAGAGGGTGGCTTGATCATCTCCAAGCAGTAATCTAAATACATCCTATGTAGAAACAGATGCTGGATTTACCCCAGTCATCTGCTTTACTATTTGCTATGATCTCCACCACCTGTACAAATTCTCTTCCACAACTGCCTGTTTGTTGCTAAGAAGACTTGTACAGGAACAGTTTTCTTGGAGAAGATGTACTGTACATATGTGTGTGAGCTGGTCATTTTGAAATGCTGCAGGTTCAGCAAAATTTCTCCCTGAATGTCAGCCCCTTGCACTGCTTCCCAGCACAGAAAAGGCTTTAGACCATCTTGTCAGTGTCAGCACTGTCTGAGATTGCTTTTTTTTAGTTCATTCTAAAAGTAAACAAAACCAACATGCATGAAAGTACCCCCAGCATGGAAGTACCCCAGTGCCATGCAAAGCAGCAGGGAACAGCTACTGCAGTTTCAAGACGTGCTGCCTTTCCCACCATTCACAGTAGCTGAAGGATGCCCAGGGGCAGGCTGCCATCCCACTGTATGAGACAAATGTGATTTGTCATTTTCATGAAGTTTTAGTAATTTAAAAAAAATAAAAAAAAAAAAAAAAAGGAGAAAGAAAAGAAAAGGAGATCTCTGGTACCTCCTTGCATGTGGAGGTTGACTTGAAATGAGAAGTAGTGAGAATTAAATAAAATAACTCTAGTTCTTCAGGTATTTAGCCTGAGTTAACGATAGTCGATTTTCTTAGTACTCCAGAACTATGACCACACTCCCTCCTCCAGATAAAAGCAACAGGGCTTCGTAAGAAAAGACAACTTACCTTTCTTGAACTGCTAGTGTTTTTAGCATTAGGTAGAGGAGGTAATTTTTTGGTTGAGATGAAAGCCAGAGAGTTGACAAACGTTTCTTACCGTTAAGGACAGTGCCATGCAAACAAAAGTGAACTTCTTGATATGTGTCGCTGTGACAGTGCTGTTGGTGTTCACCAATTTATTGCTGGGGTTATTCTAGGGTAAGAGAAAGAGATAACAAGCATTAGCTTGGCTCCAGACTACTGTGAGGCTGATGGCACCAGGGTCATGTGTTGGACCTGACTGTCTGTGCCCGTGCATGTCTGCCTTTGCTTGTTTGCTTTTTAACCTAGAGCTTTCTGAGTATTTTGTACCCCCAAGGAATATTTTCCACTTAAACTGACAGCAACTGTTCTGATGGTCACTGAGGGCTGAGTAATCTTCCTACTTTTCTAAGGAATAAGTCCTATTTAACAAAGTCAGCTTTGAAGAAGGGTGGGAGCTCTTTCTAAGGAGACTCCACAAGATTTTTTTTTTTACCTTAGTTTAAAGTCTGTAGCATGTTTTCACAGGAATAAGAGGGTTTCTTTCCCTTTTACCACAGAGTGGTACCAAATCCAGACACCAATGCAAGCACTCTTACTGATCCAATTAGACAAGTAGGTAATATAAACAAAGCTCCTGGAACAGCTGGTTCCATTAATGCAGTTTAATGAACAGAACATAATTAGGACTATTAAACGTTCCACCTTGAACATGGGCTTTGTACTCACATGGCGGCAAAGTTTTATTTAAAACAACAACAAAAGTCCTCTTCCAAATGTCTAATACAGCAAATGAAGCTGAAGATTTAAAATTGCCCTTAGGGAACACATAAAAACAAACTAAATCATCTGTGAAAGGAGAGGATGGGCTATCAAAAGCAGGGCACCATTAGGAGTCCTGTAGCAATAAGCTGTCAGGTCATCTACTGCATTTACCCTGGGGCTGTTTGAAATACACAAATACCTGAGTGCTGATAAAACCTGTACCATGAGATGTAGCACAAAACTTATTCATCTTTGATGCAACTCAGGTAGAACAGCAGTATCTGTCACAAGGTCAGGCTCCTCTACTGAAGTTACTTGTACGAGAAATGGGAACTTATGCAAACATATCTTGGCCGTGGACAAACTGGACGTGAGGTCTGTGAAGGGCACACTATTCCACACACAGTCAGGAAGTTGATGGGATTTTGCAGTTTAAACCTTCTGTGGTGGTCAGTGCAGCAATGGCAGCTGGACAGCCTCATGCTCCTGCCTTAAGCTTGGGTGCATGAAGATGCACGCAGGCAACTCAGACCCTAAACCAGAAAGCTACTTCCATGTCTGTCCTTTTTGGGAACAGGTTATAAAAGCTCTAGGTAAACTCTTTTTTTTTCATGCATCTATTCTTATTTCTTGTGTTTCTGAAGAAATACTTTGTTACTGTTAGTTTTTATATATGGCAGGATATGCGTTGCTTATGTTGCTCACCAGTGTTTAAACAAACTCTGCTACATGGCTCAACTAACAAAGCTGAAATAACAAAGAGGAAGGAAAGCATACCCAAATCAAGCATCAAAAGGAAGCTCTCATTGATTCCTAACTTGCTGCTGCTAACACTGCCCTTGCTCTGCTGTGCTCTTTGCTGTAACTCTTGACCACATGCTCTCTATTCCTATCTCTTCCACACTATTTAATTCTTGAATCAAAACACTATGCAAATTATGGAGCAAAAAGAGTATCCATTCCCCTCTATTAATTAGATAAATAGTGTTCACAAGTTCTCTCACAGTCAGTGTTGCTGCTCTGAATCAGATGGCACAGTCCATTAAGAGTAAGGGCATTATCACCATATAAAAGAGCAAACAGAGCACAGACCTCAGATCTCTCTTACAACAGAAGTAATATTTTCCTTGTGAAGACAAGAATTTGACTTCACCAGTAAAGCCACTGAAGAGTGGCATACTACCTGGATCCCAAACACTACCAGTCAGTTAAGGCATTAATGCAGTGTGCTTCTAATGGCCACCAGCACTGCAGGCTTTCTGAGTAACTGACAAAATAAAATCAGAGTTTGCATGCATGGAAACTGTTTCAGCATCTGAAAAATCACAATGAAGGCTTTACAGAGTCTGGAAATAAAAAGTGCTTCTATCCAGACTCTTCTGAGAAAGCCTTAGCTTAAGGAAACAAAACTTTTGAAAGTCACGTTGATGTGCAAATGTTAAATAAAGGCAAGGAGAGGATCTGGCATTTGAGTTAGAGTGTCACAGGACACAACCGTTCTGCGCATGACATGCAAGCTACAGAGTACCAGTTCTAAAACAGAGGAAAAAAAAAAAAAAAAGAGTATAAACAACATTAATTTTGGTTATAGATTTCCTCTGTGCTCAGTTTCAGGAGCAGTCCTTGCATTCTTATGTAATTACATGATTTTCCAATAAAAATCTTTACAGTTGTCACTCAAACCAGGACAACAGTCTTAGTCAGCACTATTAAAATGATGTATGTTCTCTGTGTTACTGCCAGTCTATGAAACAATCTTTGCTAAATACTAAGATAAGCAAATAAACCCAAACCACAGAATCTCGAGCAGAGACGTGAGCTTGCTCACTCACTGATGGACACTTTGTGAGAAGTCTCTTCATTAGCTAAGTAGTTACCTCATAGTGAATAAGTGAGGACTTTGTTTATCCTTAAAAACACAGCACCTATCTATTGAAAAGGCAGCTTAATGCCTTGTAACACAGAGCTAAGGTTAAAATCATAAATCAGACAATGGCTTGAAGCCACCAAAAGCCAATTCATTTTAACTAGGATTTTAAGAAAGCGTTATCAGTGTGACAAGGAACAAGAGGCATTAAAAGCAAAAATAAAGAGAAGCAAGACAATAGATGGCCACTGATACAGCCCTATTTAATCTTTGGTTAGTTTATTTTTTAAAGAATCTGCTACACTTGATTATGGAACCATGAACTAACTTTCTTCATAATTGCTTGGCAGAAATTCTTCTAACATCACTGAAGCCACTCCTAACTTAAAATGTTGTAACAGAGAGAAAGAGAAGGACCACACACGTGAAACCACACGTAAGGTATTCATTACACCCCTTCCATGGGCACTCACCTTGTCAAAAGCAGGGTATACTGCTCTGATTTCTGTCAGCCAGCCATACGGCATGTGTCCCACAGGATATGTAGCTGTCAGAATCGCCACAGCCTATGAAAGGAGACAGGGAAACATGAACTTCAAATCTTTGAACAGAACAGTTAAACTAACACAGGGTGCCATTTCGTACCAACACCACCACATTGACTTTTGACACAGTGAGAAACCAGGCAGGTGACCAGAAGCCCTTTGTTTCAGGAAGACTGTCAGAGTGGCCTTCATTTTGGCCCAGAGTTTTAAGCTTACAAAGTCTTTTGTGCAATGAAGCTACATTACTCAGCTTTGTTGTTTTCCAATCACTCTGATACTTCAGGACAATAGTTACTTGAGCTGGTGTGTGTTCCTCAGCCAGCTGAAGGCCCACCTCCCTCCCACATGTCTCCCAACTTGTTTTACCTACAGATACCCGAGTAGCAAAATGCCTTACAGCTCACAGAAGCTGTGGATCATATTTCATCATTTTAATTTATATACATTTCACTTGGTTATTCGTAAGTAAAGCGGTTTTAAGTAAGACAGACAGGCAACAAAACAGTAGGCCTCAGTGGCTGACTGACTTGGGACATCAGACTGACTGCTTGGGGCAAGAGTGCGCTTACGAGGAAAAAAACCCCACTCTCCCCACTTTGGTGCTCATCGACAAAAACCAGACAGAAATAATTCCAGATGACCATTTTTATCATGAGAAACAACACACTATCTGCAACTGAAAACTAGGCCCTTTTGCACTTTTACAACTACAGTCCAAAAGGTACATCAAAGCCTCCCCTACATATTAATGTACGAATGTCCCAAGGAAATTTCCTGGGGAAAAGTGAGCCCTCAACCCCTCTTTGGTCAGTGAATACTTCTGGATATGCACACATCCTTGAGGGGGACCTCACCCTCTTCCAGGTGACCTTCTTTCGGCATACCCTTGCATGGTGGGAGGTTTTCCCTTTTGTGAGTGAGTGTGAACACATTTTGGGTCATCTTTCTAAAAAGGAGTATTTGCAAAACTTAGGAAATGAGTTGTGTAGTATTATATTCCTGCCTGACACCTGAACTTGTCATTTACCTTGGTACACTGGAGTGCTGTGTAATTTTAGATTGGAATAAATCCTCATTTTGGGTAGCTGCTGCTGTCTGTTTTGTGGGTGCCTCTGTGATAACTGGTGGATGAAAAGCTGGACATGAGCTGGCAATGTGTGCTTGCAGCCTAGGCAGCCAACTGTATCCTGGGCTGCATCAAAAAGAGGGTGGCCAGCAGGTCAGGGGAGGTGATTCTGCCCCTCTAACTCTGCTGTGGTAAGACCCCAGCTGTGTCCAGCCCTGGAGTCTTCAGCACAGGAAAGACACAAGTCTGTTGGAGTGGGTCCAGAGGACCCTCCTATGAAGAAAGGCTGAGAGTTGGGGTTGTTCAGCTTGGAGAAGAGAAGGCTCTGAGAAGACCGTGTTGCAACCTTTCAATACTTACAAGGGGCCTATAACAAAGATGGGGACAATCTTTTTAGCAGGGCCTGTTGGGACAGGACAGGTGGTAATGGTTTGAAATTGTAAGATGGTAGATTTAGAATAGATATACGGAACAATTTTTTTTACAGTGAGGGTGGTGAAAGACGGGAACAGGTTGCCCAGAGAGGTTGTGGAAGCCCCATCCCTGGAAATGTTCAAGGTCAGGTTGAAGAGGACTCTGAGCAACCTGATCTAATAAAACATGTCCCTGCTCACTGCAGGGGGGTTGGACTAGATGATATTTAAAGGTCCCTTCCAACTCAAATCACTGTAGGATTCCAAAATTTTGATGATGTTTCTGATTTCTGAAGAAACTGTACTTCCTGTCTTTCACATAGGAAGGGTGTTAAGGGGGCTCTTCCTGCAGCTGCTTGGAACTGTACTGTCACCCAAGTTTTCTAGACCTGAGAGCTGAAGTGTGCATCTGTACTGAGAATTGCCTGACTCTCCTAATGCCAGAAATCAGTGTTTGACTGCTTTTTGTCACAGTTTCAGGTCTGTTACAAGTCATATTAATTCACACTCATTTTACATCTGGCAATAGAAGTGTTAAGAAAGACCCTTTTCTAACTACTGCTGTCTCTGTTTCACTCCTAAACTTTTGATGTACCTTGGTTATCTGAGTCCATTTTCCCATTATAAATGTAATTGTTGTCCTCGCTTGGTTAAAAGATCTAGTCAAACTATGTATAGACCATGGAGCAAGCTTATTTGTTCCCTGTAATGTTTAAAAAGAGAATTATAGAATCATTCAGGTTGGAAAAGACCCTTGGGATCATCGAGTCTAACCATTAACCCTACTCTACAAAGTCCACCCCTAAACCACATCCCCCAACACCACATCTAAATGACCCTTAAAGACATGCAGGGATGGTGACTCAACCACGTCCCTGGGCAGCCTATTCCAGTGTCTGAAAGGGGATTGTACTGAAAGTAGTGATAGCATTAGAGAGGAAGAGTGGAACAGATTCTTTCATGCTAATTATAGCTTTAATAATGTTTAATGTACCTTCAGAAAGTACTTGGTCCAAGAAAAAAACCTGGAATTTTAAGACAGTACACTTTTTAATCATTACCCCCACTCCTTATTGTATTTTGAATACAATAAGGAATGAAAAGAATGAAACCCATCTAGGTTAAATCAAATAAGGAATATAAAGGCTATTTTTCTTGTTTTCATGATTCAGTCCCAAATGACTGTAACTGTTAAAACCAGTATTTCGCTACCACATTTGGTATTCTAGATTCCACTTGGATTAAATAATTGTTAAAAGTGATTTTTATTTCAGTGTTTTTCCTCAGCTGGCGCAGTCCCAAAATATGGGCATGAAAGATTTCCTAAATGTCTAGAACATGTATCTGATAGGTGAAAAAATCCCCCATGAAAGCCAATACCAACACTAATGACTACATGGATCCAGACATCCTCCCACTGAAACTGGCAGCAAAGGTCTCCCAGACTTCTTAAGAGAATAGGTCAGTTTATGGTGAGCATTGGCTCAGCATTACAATCAGAAATCTGGCTCCCATCAGCTGTGAGAGACCACTGGAGTAATCTGAAATTCCTCAATAGAAATAGGGTGCATTCCATATACCCAACCAGGAGACAGATTTTTTTCATGTGCTTCCTTAGCCCTCTACCCCAATTCTGTGTGATGCCCTGACTGCTCATAGTTATTCCATATCAGTTTGCACAGCAGTAGACATACACGACAGGAAACAGCAGAACATGGGATGACTGACGACTGTATGGAAATCTCTGGGATTTGAATGTTCCACAGCATATGTACCTACATGTAGAGCATGAAAACCTGGCACAGAGGAATTGTTCAGTGAAAAAATTCTACCAGTCTTGTTGAGGGCGAGGTTCCACTAGGCCTGGCAGAAACACTCATGGTAAGAGTCCAAGCAGTGTTCTTTTCAAGGATAAAGAGAGCACTGAACAGAAATGTACTGAAGACAAGGTACTGACTTCTTGTCAGCACGGCTGAGATGAGAAACAGGGAAGTAACTCCATGTAAATGATCGTTTGCCGTAACGGAGAGAACTGACTTACCTCTGTGGCTGAAGAACTGCCACCTAGGTCCCGGGAGACAAAAAGGTTGACAATAGGCCTACTTATTCGCTGAGTTGCCAAAATTAATGCCAAAGGCCACCAGAAACTCAGCATCTTCCTTATTGTAGCTTCTCCCTGCAACACATAGGAAAAAAATAAAAAACCACAAGAAGTAGGTTTGGAAAAAAAGTATGCAGAACTGAATCAAAAGCACAGAGAAAGGAGTTTTGCTTTTCCCGCCCACTGTCAGTTTGGTACATTCATTTCAATAGTTTTCAATATGAGCAGCCTAAAATATTTTCACTCATGTTAGCAATACTGATACAAAAGAAGCTGTGTCATGGATCCCAATAAATAATGCATAAGCTATCTATCTGCATAATTTGTTCTGCCTACCAACAGAGATACGTGATAACCAATATGACATTCAAGGAAAAGGAGGACTTTTGGGACCTTCTTCCCTGTGGAATATGGCATCTGCTTAGGTCATACTGTGCTGTCTTACAGCTCAGTACAGAGCTCAGCACAGAGATGCTCTGTAGACAGCACATCAATACCATGAGAAGCACTGCCTCATGTGCACTGTTGCTGGAAGAGTTTATACTACGCCTCTTTAAGTGAAGAAGTTTTTTTCCTGCAGGTTGAATATAGAAGGCCCTTCATGTACAGTGGTTTAATACAGTATTATAACACAAAACACAAGCTTAAAATTACTGACTTGAAAAAAAGCACGAAGTATTAAGACATACCCCCATTTCAGGCCCACTTCTGTCAGGAATGACATCATGTATGTTTCTGTAGTATCCGAGGCATAACGTGGTACATCGGACAAGTGCTCCCATGTATAAGGACAGGATTGGGATCAAGAGAGGCTCTCTGCACTCCAAGTGACTATGAAGCAAAATGGCTACAAAAACAACCTGCAGGACAAACAAATTAACGATTACTAATTTGCCTGTGTTTAGGTCTAGGGTCCTCAACATAAGAAAGACGTAGACCTGCTGAAGTGAATTCAGAGGAGGGCCACAAAGGTGATCAGAGGGCTGGAGAACCTCTCCTGTGAAGAAAGGCTGAGAGATTTGGGGTTGTTCAGCCTGGAGAAGAGAAGGCTCTGAGAAGACCTTATAGCGGCCTTCCAGTACTTAAGGGGGTCTACAAGAAAGCTGGAGAGGGACTTTTTACAAGGGCATGTAGTAACAGGGCAAGGATTCATGGCTTTAAATGGAAAGAGGGTAGATTTATATTAGATATTAAGAAGCTCTTCACCATGAGGCACCAGCCTCACCGCCTGGTGAGGCACTGGAACAGGCTGCCCAGAGAAGTTGTGGATGCCCCCTCCCTGGAAGTGTTCAAGGCCAGGTCGGGTGGGCCTTTGAGCAACCTGGTCTTGTGGGAGGTGTCTCTGCTCATGGCAGGGGGTTGGAACTAGATGATCCTTAAAGTACCTTCCAACCCAAACCATTCTATGATTCCACGAATCTTTAGGGCTAACATACCTCCTGTCTGATTCCAATCTATTACATCCGAACCAGCAACCATGCATCACTACCATTATCTCTCTGACAGTAAGCTTGTGGCATTTGAAACTCTAGTCATGACTGACCCTGCTTTCAGTCGTACAAATCAGGAAAAGAAGAGTTAACATCAAAGAGAAGCTCTATTAAACAGTCCTTGAAGGTATGGGCAGGTGTCAGACCAGGGGCCATAAATAGAAAGTTAGCATGAAAGTCTGGCAAGGTCTGGCATCGAGTATATGGCTGAGTGTCACCCTTCCCAGGAGAATGTGTTATTCTGATATACACCGAGGCTGGAGACATGATTCTAGGGTCAGCTTCTAAGCCCTACTTGTTTTTTTAGGGGAGGGAGGCAGTGACAATTAAAAAGACAGATATTTTAAAATATTCACTTCAGCATTTTGAAGCAGGAAGACTTATGTCACTCTAGTTTTCTACTTTTTGAGTGAAATTTCAGTATTTCATCATTCTCTCTTCAGCTATCCAAGTGCCACATTGATGTAAATGAAATGGAAACTTTTGGGCTAGTGAACAGCTCATAATTCAGTCTCACAGATTAAATGCTCAATACAGAGAATTCAAAGGAAATGATTAATATGATATTATACTCTTTGTTAAGTACAGAACTGATGGAGTGCCTGTTATATTCCAAATGGGAATGGGGGGCACAACTGGAAAGCCAATTGTGTTTGGTGCTGTGAACAGCAGAATCAAGAACAACCCTACCAGGATGTGCTGGCATTCACATGAGCTACAAGAAATACAAAACACATTGTTCAGGGGCAGGTTCTCTCCTTCGTTGCTGGAGCTCAAGAAAACTCACACTGTGCAAATGTTCATTAGGCTATTTATGAGGGTTTTCAAAACTGCTCTTTTGAGCCCTACAAAAGAATTGTTTTTCAGCAGACAGGAGCAGTGAACGGTCACAAACAGTCAGTCACAAAAAGTGTGTGTATGAAGCTACTCAAGGAAAATTAGCTCCTGCCTTTGCACGTATTGCTTGTGTAGGGAGCAGGTGTAGGTGTGGAGAGTTCTGAAGTATGGAGAGTCACAGCTCTCTGTCGTCTGGATTTGCTCTTGCTCTGTGCAGTGTTTTGCTGAGAGAAAATGGCAGGTGTCACCACCCTGGCACCTCAGTCACCAACCATGCTGAAAAGGGCATGTGTACCATGACTAAAATAAGAATTTGAGTCTCTGTTTAAGTGTATATGACCCAACATGCACCTAAGGTCAACCAACTTTGTAGGTCACATCATATCAAAAGCAGATCCTAAAGGGTTAAGATCATTTACAGTAATTGGTATTATCTTCAGGGATTCAGTCCAGTACTGTAGAGGGGCAGACCTGCCAAACACAGAATAGCAGCTGACTGAATGGTTCAAGCTGGTTTATGCTTTGCTCATATTTAGTGGGAGGAAAATGCTATGGGAAATT
This sequence comes from Actenoides lindsayi, assembly GCA_025331215.1. Lineage (NCBI taxonomy): Eukaryota > Metazoa > Chordata > Aves > Coraciiformes > Alcedinidae > Actenoides > Actenoides lindsayi. Next base: position 72,047 of record WTSP01027344.1, on the reverse strand, counting down.
GAACTAAGTGCTGTTGGCTTCATATTTCCTTTGATTTTGTACTGTTATTATCCTCCTTCTTACACAATCATGACACCATTCAGATGGCAATGGGGTGGTACAGCAACTGTTTTACAGGTGCCGGGACTTCCCATTTTGTAGTATTTTTATATATGCTTTAAAAAGAAGGCTGTATATTGGTTCTCAGATACTACAACGCTGGCCATCAGCAATGTGTATGAATGTTGTTTTCTAAGTGTGTCTATTGCAAAGCACGGGATAGTTAACAACTTCCTCACAAATGAAAGTTCAAACAACATTTGTTCTGCTCTGCATCACCCAGGGGCTAACACCACAGATCCCTTCTGCTGCAGTTCTGAGCTTTCACCTTTTGGCCCAGTAACAAGAATAGTGCCATACGGGCACTTACCAGATGGCTTACATCACTGCATTTCACTGGACTACACGACATGTGCATAACTGACAGGTGAACTGAAGAATCAAGCTTTCACTTCCCAACCTAGAAGCCCCGCTCAGGATTTCAGTGCAACCATGAGAAGCACAGGGAAGAATGCACAGCGGAAACAAAGGTCTCTTTCAAAGCAAGCCCCACAGCCTTGGGATGGGTAGCAGCCAGGGGTCACTTTGCCTGACCTTTCTTTTTCCCAGATGTACAAATGTACGTATAACTTGTTTCCCAGCCATTCTGAAACAGGGCTGTGGAGGTGCTGGAAGAGATGGCCCTGGCCCAAACAGTCCTGGTTCCTTTCTCCTGACATTGGTCTGCGACTGCCTTGATCCAGTCAAGTAAGACCAGCCTATACCACAACTGTCAGCAAATAGACTCTGCATGACAGGGAAGCAGCCAGGTAACAGCACACACGATTACTGCTTCTGGTGTGCTGTTCATGGTGGAGAGAGAGAGCAGGCAGCATCTGCACAAGAGTGTTTCTGCTTCGGAAAGCACCTAGCCTGTAACACAACGGAAACAGTGACTGCAAACAGGAGCCATTACCTGAGCTATGACATCTGAGATGGAGGCACATCCCACCAGGAAACTGTACTTGTGTTTCAGCAGAATCCCAGCATGGGTCCACGCCTGAAAAAAAGGCAGAGAAGAGTTTGGGAAGTGATTATGATATCTGTGAATGATTTCAGGTCCCAGAATGCTGTTTTCTGGTTGTTACATTGTAAGCAAACAATTCATAAAGCCCTTTTCCACCAGCAGTACCTGGTGTGAGCCCGGGGAAATGTTAAACCAGTAAAGCAGAGGAAGCACTGCTGCATTCTATTCCTCATTGCCAGGGCTGATGGGGAGAATGGGAATAATTTTAGATTGTATAGAAATTTCTGAGCAGATCTAATACGAAATCACTCCTTCTTCATAAAACAGATGCTGCACAGGATGGATTATCATACTAAATAATCCAAAGGAAAAAATGTTTATTCTCATTTATCAGCTGGATGCATCTCTGAATTGTAATATTCATAGGCCCACTGAGTTATACTGAGTCCTGTCTGGAAAAGAAAATTTAGTGATCCAGCTTCTTTTTATTGTCAGCAACCATTCCAAGAAGACAAAGTAGTAGAGAAAGCGGTGGAGGCATGCCATGAGAAGGTCATCCTTTACATGGAAGTAGAGGAATTAAAGAGATCTGTCATTTTTTTGTTGTGCCAGCCACAAGCAGTAAGCCTGGTGATCTGGGAAGCAGCAGTCCACCCCATACGTAGCTCTCTTGCCTAAGCATTTGAGATATACTGGACTTGACTGTGCTTACAAAAAAATGATGGTAAGAAATATCTTTTCAATAAATTTGGTTTAAGAAAATTTTGAGCTTACTCTCTGCGAGCTCTCCAAATGATATGGGAATGCATAGCAAATCCAAATCTTTCACTACAGATTGGAATGAATGGACACATACAGGCAATCGGTGCAGATCAAGATGACCAGTGCTTTCCAGCACGCACAGACAGTAATTCTAGCAAGGCAGCTGATGTTTTCTACATTTATCATGATCTCTGGATGTTTAAAGTGCACCCAGATGTTTCTTCCAGGCAGCAGGAGATGATGTGTCCATGTATATCCAGAGCTATGGTGTGCAAGGGACACATCTTCCTTCTGCACACCTCCAGTTTTCCATCAGGTAACAGACTTTGTTAACGAAGGTCACCAAAACAAAACCCGTAACAATATTAGAATTCAGTTCTAAATCAGGCACTCACCATGGCATCCATAAAAGGGAAGGCAGCAAGATAAAGGAAGGCCCTCCGAGTTTTACTTCCCACTGATTCATCCACATGGTGCAGCTTATTAATAATGTAATACCCCAAATCGCTATATGCTGTAGAGATACAAGAATAGGAATGGATAATAAAGGTTACATAGGGACTGTGGGGGAGACACTCAGAAGTACCTGAAAGACTGTGATGCCCAAGAGCTCAAACACGAATCCACTTAGCAAACAGCTGCAGGGGCTTGAGGATATTACAGCCTCACCAGCTGCTGTTCATGACTAAGGAGTGCTTTCATGGTTCTTTTTAAGCAACCTTTGGCAGAGGAATGATAACAAATGGCTGGGTTGGGAGATGGGTCTAGTAAGTGCCACATCTGTTTGCTAAATGAACACACTGGTACTCCAGAAAATCTACTGCTCTTTCATTAACTCAAGGCTCTTGTTAGAAAAGCTTTTTTCACCAGGCATTGTGTATTTCATGGGATGCAGTACCTTACAAATGCTGAAACCATCTATTGTCACTGCATTCTCATGGCATTACCTGTAAACCTGCCCAAAGCTGTAAAAGGATGCTACGAATTGCAAAGAAATACAACAAATCACCCTTATTATGCCTCCCCCTTACTCTGCCTAATGGTCACCTCTGCTGGGACCCGTTAGGGCACTGTGCTCTTCACTGTACAGTATCTGGGCAGCCTCGACCCGCCTTAGTTTCCTTCCTTATCATGAGCTGGCATCTTGGGAACCACACGACAGAAAAGAGAACTGCTGGAAGTCAGAGGGTTGCCACTTCTCATCGACGGTATGTTATTTTGCCGCCCCATTTCAACCCTATACACTTTTAATATCTGTTAAAAGAATGATTAGGTTGTAAAGTTAACCTTCCAACACAAGTAATGGCAGAATTACTTGTGTCTGAGGAATCTTACCTCGCTTTTCTTCCACTTGTGTCTTTGCTAAGATAATTATTTCTAATGTGAACATCTACCTGATTTTCCATTTATAACAACTCTGTTATCATTGTACAGACCTTCATATAGGGTATTTCAGGAAACCCACCCTTTCCATGCATGCAGGTCACATAATAGGATTGACAAATGCTAACACTAGTCATCCAGTTCAATCTTTCCAGCCTAAAACTCTCTCTCCTAACTCATAGACACTGTTTGGAAGCAACTGAAGAGGAGTTTAAGCCATCACTGTTTTGTGACGGTTTAAGGATACAGCAGTTAAATGGTTAACAGTACTAAAAAGACTTTTTTAATACAAACAACACAGTGTAAACAAGGCAGTAAATAGGAGGTGGTATTAGAACACAGGGAACAGGCGTGAGCTTGATTCCAGATAAGCAGAACTAACCAGAAGATGCTAAAATGTTGGTCCCTATCTGTATGCCTTTCATCTGAACTATGACTGTTAGACTCGCAGTCTGATGGTTCACCCAGTAATCCCCAAGCCACCCTCCTAAGGCACTCCCAGACTTGTTTCCTTTTGAAGGGTGTTGGAGAAGAACTTTAAACCAGGCCTCCAACCTTCCCTCAGTTCAAGGAGGCCAGTTTAGTTCTTCAAATGTTCACGTGCTTGCTGCAGCCCAGTCATGCATCAAGCACAGACTCTTTTTATTTTTGCATGAGTACACACACACCAGTTTTCACTCAGTAATCTGAAAACTCTCTATTATGCATGGATTTTTCTATGCTAAGTCCTTGTGGGAAGCTGCTTTTACGGCAGGGCAGTACATGGGTATTTCTGAATTGACTTATCTGAACGAAGAAGTTTGGAAGACACGTGAGGCCAGCTGCCTACGAGGGTCAGATTCACGGAGCTGTCTCTTAGGTTCTGTTGAAGTTGCTTTACACTTCTGCTGCACAAAACCTCGAAAACTGCCGCAGGAAACACAAGAGTCTTATTCCCCACATGGGGGGCTGTCAGAATCAGAATCCAGGTGCTGAGGAACACGCTCCTGTGGAGGCCTCCCCCAGCAGCACAGTGCTGGGAAGACAGCACACTACACAAATCATGGTCCCCCTTTTATCTGGACTTTATCTGATTTAAATGAGACTTTTTAAGTGTTTAGAAAATGAGTCCTAAGTAATTTTTTCGGGCTCTAAAAGCCATTGAGAAGTCTTGGGGTATTATTATTTTAAAGTTTGCTATCACAAAAATAATTCACAGAATCAGAGGGGTCAGAGGCTGAACTACTCTCACTTCTAGCAACAGACAGTTGCCCATAGGGTTGTAGTTTATTGCCAGGGGACTTACACCACCACAGCATCCCACTCCAAAGATTTCTAGGGATATCAGCACTGTGCTCTGTAAGATTCTTTTTTCTCTCCCCTATCAAGACAAAACCCAACAGGCTAACTGCACTTTTTAATGTCATTTTGATTTTAAAATGGTAATGGCTAAGCTGAAAAGCTAGATTTAAAACAGTCAACTATTCCACATGTCAGTAAAAGCACACTATCTGTTTTGCTGATGCACATGAATGTTTCCATGCTCAGAAAGGACTCAGCAAGCTGAGATTCACTAACAAATATACAGGCACATGTCTCTTGAGTTGTGAATAAAGCAATTGCTGATGCAATTAGAACTCAACCTAGGCCAACCTTACAAACTTATTATGAAGCATGTTACAAAATTAATCACACAGACAACAGAGCTGAAGAGTACTGCATGAATCTAAAGCAGATGGCTCTTCCCATTCCTTGCACCATTTCAATCAAAACAGGTAAGTCCAACTCCAAGACAAGCTGCCTGTTTGCTCTCCTCTAACACCTCACTCATTTTGATATGTCTATGGATTAGTTTTGCTACAGAATTTAAGCAGGAATTCTTGCTTTTGGCTCTTCCAGTTGAGTTCTAAGACCCAGAGCTTAAGAAATGACACTGAAAACAGCATACCTAATTGGATCTCCTCTTGCCTACACCAATTTCTCTAACAACCCAATTACTACGACATAAACTTTGGACATTCTTAAAATAACTGAATACACTCTTAATGATGCCAGCAGACTCAAACCAATAGCTGCACCACCAACACTTTGGAGCTGTCTACTACCCAACATAGTATACTTGTATCATAAAGAAAACAAAAAGAAATCCTCATAGGAAGTTTTTTTTTACTTCCAGACATAGAGCTACCTCTGTCGATATTAGCTTTACTGAAGGAAAAAAAACCAACCCAATAATGTTTTTGGGTTACAGTGTATTCTTTTTAGATGCATTCAATTTTCATACTTTGCTGTCAGTTTTACAAATGAACTTGGGAGACTTGAGAAATAAAAATCTATTCTGCTGGTTGTCAGGACGATGGCTCACATGGCCAGGAGTTTGTTCAGTTAAGTGACTTGGGCAGATAGGAAAATGCCAATTTAAAGAAAATAAAAAAATAATAAAAAAACTCTGGCAAGTCTTCATTTGGAAATGGCACAGGGTACATAGGGATTTTTTTATGTCTTTGATTAGCCTGACTTAAAGCAGAAGCAAAAGTCTGTGTCCCTCTTGTGAAAGCCCAGATGGTAAGATTGCTTATATTAATAAATGAATTAAAAAAAAAAAAACACAACAGCTTAGGAGCATCTCAATGCAGACTGATTACTGCAATCATCTTTTTCTGTGCTCAGCTCTAGTTCCAAAATTGGATTAGTTGGTTTTCTCCAATCTATCAATGACCGTTGGTCTCTGAAATAACTTTAGGCTGGCCAACATCTCATAAGTCTTACAATTAGCATGTTTTAAGTAAAAATCGATCATTGCTATTCTAAAATCCACAAATCTTTAGTCATACGCCTTATTCCTTTGCCCTGAACACCTGACTGATAAGAAACTGCCCTTGTTGTGGGAGAAGGGTTGGGGCAGCTGGGGAAGCCTTAGCAATGGCCATCTAAAGATGCTGAAGCGGGACACAATTTTAATGAATAATATTTTATCACCTTTTAGAAAGGAAAAAAAAAATAAGAACAAGCCTCAATTATATTCTGATCTGTATCGTCTTTTTCCAGGCTAAGCTGTTTAGTACAAGCCACTACAGCAGGCACATTGGAACAAGACTGACTGGAAAAAATAGCTCAGGTGGTCATAAGCCACTCTGTAAGTCTTAGTCTCGAGAAAATTCCAACAGTGTTACACTGGAAGTGGTGGGATTACATCTATGCCTTGCTTCTTACGCAGATCTTTCATGTGCGTGCAGTCACCATGCGTGTGGGCACTTCAACCCATCAACTGCTAAAGTTTGCCCCTGTGCAATCTGTGCAGGTAGTAGCCTGTGTCCTCTAGCCTGTCAGCAATAAACTGGCACAAAAAAAATATCACTTGTGCGTCTTGACCATCCTGTCTGCTACAGGTCTGCCTGGTTACTAAAGTTCCAACCTTTTTTTTGCTGTTGACGACAAATGACCCACCACGGAGTTTTTAATAAGGTGTGGTGGGCACCAGTTAAGGACATCTACTTAAGCAGAGAGGATGCTTCCCCAAAGTGACTTCTGCCTTGTCATTTCCAGAACCTCAGAGCGCTGTGGAAAGTAATATTAATATGCAAAGGAAACAAACTTCCTCGGTACATTATTTCTCAGTAAACTAGTGAAAGGCTGAACAATGCTGTTTTACTGCCAAACAAAATGTGCATGTCTTTTATGACAGTGGTGTCAAAAGGACCCACTTTAGTACGGAGGGCTTACCAGCAACACCACGAAATGCATTATGTTCACACAATGTTACATGAATGACATCTCTCCTCTGTCAAACTGGCAATTTAGTAGAATATCAAAAAAAAATGCACAGACAGGCTTAGTGTCCTGAATCTCTTCTCTAATAGCCCAGTATTTCCACCAAAAGCCAATCTCTGAAACAAAAAGACACTTTAGACCCTGCCTACAAAGTGAACTCCCCACAAGGATACCCTCAATGGTGGCAATAGCTGCTCCCAAAATAGCACAAGGGAAGGAAGGCAGCATACTATCTTCTATTTCCAGATCACAACAGAAACAGCAAATCCAGGAATACTGTACTGACCAAGGTTTGAAGCAGCATTCTAAGTGGGATGAGAATATGGTTTCAAATCCCTTTGGTCAAGATCAACTTGTTTCTTGATTCTTACTGCTACCTGTACATGGGAGTCATAGGAACTGCTGGTAGGAACTTTGTGGATGTTCATGGGAAAGTGGTGGGGTGATGACTTGGGCACCCTGAGCTTGAAACTGTGAGTTTGAGTGGTTTGGCTCAGCTAGTGACTCCCACAGAGGCTTGTGTTGGCCCCAGTGGGCAGGTGGTAGTGGGGAGCTGGTGCTGGAGCAACGCAGCATGAGTCACGTGGGTAGAACGCTCTGTTTCGATACTCTAAATACGTAGAGGCTGATGTTTGTGAGGAGCTGTGTGTGCAGACTGCAAATAGTCTCCATCACAGTTGGAAATGTGGTGATTCATTGTGGTCACTGTGTTTCTGCCACCACTTGTTTTCTTCCTTCTGACTTTTGGTACTCCTCCTTATTTCATTGGGCATTTTGTTCCCTGTTCCTTGCTGGGCTTCGACAGTCCACAGCAGACAGTCATGTCATCTTCCTTAGCCCCATCCACATGGCATGTGGAAGAAATTAAGTCCCTTGAGTCCCATTGGTTTCTCTTTTTCATCTGTTGAGTGTCAGTAACCTGTATTTGTGCCTCCTGCAGACATCCTGCGATAGGTTTGCAGCTGCTGGGAAGTACTTGCAGGTCCTAGGAGGCTGCCTGTCTGTCACTGGACTCTTTCTCTTCCTCCTGCTAGGCAGGTTGTTCATCTGTGGGTCAGAGAAGAATAATCAGGATTTGAAACGGGTTCAAAGGAAACTTGGAACATAAAACTTGGCAACATCACCCAAGCAATTGGTGTTAGAATCTGACTAACTCCATTCTCTCGGGCAATCTGCCAGTCTCTGCTGTGGCCTTTGCATATTTTCAGGCACAGACAAGTTAAAATACTAAAAAATATTTTGGAGTCTGCAACCATGAGCAGCTGAAAGATTGTGTGAAGCCCTTTAATTCAGGATTTCAATGTACATACAAGTACATCAAGTACATCAAGTACATACAGACTTTTTTTCTTTTTTTACCAATGCTGATGCAAAGAGGGCACTTCACAGGTTCTGAACTCAGCAGGGCTCTACTTCTAAGCAAAGGCAAGAAACATATCTGGTATGTTTTCCAACAGTTGTCCCAAACACCTCCCTTCAATAAGAAGTCCCACATAGCAAATCCAGCCATGGAAATGTCTTTCACCTGAAAATTTGATAGCTATACTTCAAATTATCTTAAAATCTATTGTAGCTTAAAATAAAATACTGGATGACTAGAAAATATTTCTTTATTCAGTTGGCAAAGCCAAAAACTCTGACCAGCACTGGCAAGAAAACAACTGAGCAACTAAAAGAGCAGCTCTGGGGGCTGAAGACACATTCCAAGCAAAGAAATACAAGAGCCAAATCTACAAATGGTCCAAAGTTTATAATAATGACTCAATAAAGCAGCCTCAACTGTAAACATGTTGAGGAAGTGACCAATGGATACCAGTCAATTAAATTATTGCATGGATTCAGCTTATAAAATTAGCAACAGCTTATCCTTGGCACAGAGTTGCCATGGCTAGTGAGCTGTTACTGTAAGCATTTATTATGACCATAACAAGGAATAAAGGTAAACAGCACAGGGCTGCAGTATCAGTGATGGAATAAGAGACATGATGGTCAGACAAACTGGAGTGCTTGGTGGGTACATAAAGCTGGCGAATATGGCTGGCAGCCTGGTAAAGGATAAGAGCAGGGGACATTTGTATTTATCAGATGGTTCTTGTACCTAGTTGGGCAGGAACTGACATAGTCCTATTCTATTCTATTCTATTCTATTCTATTCTATTCTATTCTATTCTATTCTATTCTATTCTATTCTATTCTATTCTATTCATATTATGTGTTACATCTGAGTTTCATATACAGAGATGAGGGTAAGGGACAGACAGACTTTATGTGAATGTTATGGGTTATGAGAACTTATAGAGAGATGTTTGAATGGGTCCAAAAATTCTAGAGCCAAATATGCCTTCACCTACTGGAAACTGAGCATGCCTACCTATTGCCTTTGAGTGTACCTTTCCAGGGTGAGCTCTTGCATCATCTCTTCACACAAATCTATCATGCACCATAAACTTTATTTCTGAACATCTAGAAAAAAACTAGTCAAAATAAATAGAGAACTCTCACAAATATTCTTATCTCAACATTGTTTTATCAACATTTAACTGAGTTTAGATTTGGCAGAACTTTCCTAGTTCTGACCGCTACTCAGTTACTCTCCGTAAAACTGAACTAGCAGTCAAACTCTTTTTGAAAATTCCACTTCTAAGTAGGTGTTCAAAACTAGTCATGTAAATCCCTCCCTATCTATATAAATCTTGATAATAATTTTTGATTACACATACTAATGTCAAAGTGCTAGACTACCTTCAAATGCAAGCTAACTTCATTCCCATCCAAATACAAAAGATCAAATTAGCCTGATTCAGCTTTCACAAAACAAAGGGAACACTTTTTTACAACAGAGAAGCTGCATTTGGCCATGAGGTGCATATAACTGGCCCCCTGAATATTCATTCTAAGGCAAATGGGGGATACAAGGTTCTAAAATATGACAGGTCCAACTTATGTTTCTGCTTTTGTTCACTTCGTTTTATTAAAGATATGGATTAAGGTATGCATTATGATGCTTCTTATTTTTTCCCTAGAATATATATCAAATACAACATTAGACTCAACCATATTACATGCAGGTACTTTTATTCTTTCAAGTTGTTGTAATTTACTGTTTACCAGAAATCAGTTCCACAATATACTGCAGTATAAAAAGTTATGAGTTGGGTTGATTGGGAGGGGGTAGAAATTAAATTTTGATGACAAATGGAGAAATCCCTCCTTGCATCCACATCTTGATAATTTCCTATCAGCTCTCGTGATAATGAAGAAAAAGTGTGGAAATAAGTTAATATCTATTAGGTACATCAATTTGCTTTCGCGTGCTTCTTCCAACTAATTGTTTCATTATTCTTCTCCCATATAAGGAAAACCATCTTTCTATCTGAAAGAAACAGAAGCACACAAGTCAGTACCTATTATCACATCAGTAACACAGTGCTACATTCAATACTTACAAACACAGCTGTCCTAATTTAGATCCTTTGCGTGTGTGGAATGATGACTGGGGATGATTTTAAAAACTAAAATCATATTAAATTTGCAGCATTGTTCACATATAAGGAAAG
>WTSP01027344.1:0-61450 GCA_025331215.1 Actenoides lindsayi | reverse complement strand
TATTCTATTCTATTCTATTCTATTCTATTCTATTCTATTCTATTCTATTCTATTCTATTCTATTCTATTCTATTTCTATTCTATTCTATTCTATTCTATTTTAATTTGCTAACCAGCATGTGCTGCTTGTGAGATACTAACAGCCTGATAATGAATGCTGCCTCAATTCCATGCCATTCTTTAATCATGCAGCAATTCTGGATGTTGCCATCACATTCCTTATTTCTCATCTTTCTGCAATGCAATAACCCCCTACTGCTGGTTATCCAGCTCAACCCTCTTGCTCCTCAAACCAGCACATGCCTCCATAGGCTCTTGCATTACCCCCTTCCTCCTATCCCTTAGAGCTCCCAGCTTTTAGGATTTTTTTACCTGTTGAATGCAATGCACTCTCTGCTTCTTCCTCCAGCGCCTCCTGTTCCTTGTTGCTGAGGTCCAGAGGTTTTGGCTCTGTAGAATGAGCCAGAAGGTGCAGAGAATCTGATGCAGTTCTTGGAGAGGATGAAGTTAAAGTCTTCCAAGTCACATGGCTTTTTATTGCTGTGGCTGATGCTTAGGTTGATACCCCATTTCTCCAGGTGCTCAAAATCTGGCAAATCCTGTGTCAGCCTTACTTTTTATGTTCAGTTCATATTTGCTTGTGTATTTTCCTTGTTTCAGAGTACACTCGGGGAGCTGGCCTCAGTTTGGTATAAAGCGCTCTTAGTAACTACTTCTTCTCTTACAGATGAATTATGCAACAGAAGTGGATGATGAGTAGCACTAGTAGAGAGTAATACCTGCTATTTTAATGAGGATGCTGGCACCTATTGGCTTAGAGTTTTGTACTGTGAGATAAGTAGCAGAGGGATTACGTGGACCATGCCACCAAGTTCTGACAAACGGCTCTACCAAGCGCACCCTGAAGTCCTGCTAAACACATTTGGTCAGATACTGCTAGTTCATCGCCACTATCTAAGAGTAAGCCTGAGCTATCAGCTTCACACAACCTGTTAACCTTGCCGAAGTTTTGCTCACACACCTGACTGAAAGAAATCAGCAGCATGTTTTGCTGACATGTAGGGGAGGTCTGGGGGTGGAATCTGCCACTTAACGACTTGTTTGAAAAGTAATAAAAATTGCAAGGATGGGCATGATACCAGCCCAAGAGATTTAATCTCTTTTGCATCTCCTGTTGTATATATAAACTCAATCTTAAGCCTACAAATTAATCACTTTGAAGAACGGGTGAGGAAAGCAAATTAAAAGGCATATTAATTAGATGTGAAGTGACCTTACCTATTAAAGTATGAAAAATAGCAGCTACAGCGCCAGCAACAACCATGCACAAAACTGCTTTGGTCCTGTCTCGCTTGCTGTTCACAAACACCAGACCTACATTTTTGAAGTCACTCATTGGACCCGTGAAGAACTTCATCAGGGAGTATGCCAGCCCATAGCTGGCCAGCATTTCCACAGCATCTTCCTTGACAGCAGCGATGCCCCTATTCAAGGCCTGTTGAAACACAGAAAGGGGCAATAATGTAGCACATGTGAAAGTGTACCAAAAACAATCTCCTGCAGCTGGTTTCTGAGGGAACAAGCAAGTTCAGTCCTCATTGTTTTCACCCCGAGCTGGACATTATTTCTCTGGATTCAACAGCAGTAACTTGTGACCCAGGTGACTTCTTCATTTCACATGGACGGTAAATTCAAATCAAATATACTTGAAGATAAGGTAAAGATCTATTTCTAAATTATGTAATGGAACTCCTGCTATACCAGAAGTCAGTCTCTTTCTTTTTTTTTTCTTTTTTTTTTTTTTTTAATGACTTGCTAATAATCATGGATGATACAAGACCATTTAAATGCTGCTTTCAGGTCTCAGCCTTGAATTGAATGAGTACAGTCACAGAGTCACAGAACCACAGAATGGTTGGGGTTGGAAGGGACCTCTGATGACCATTGAGTCCAACCCCCCTGCCAGCACAGGAACACCTAGAGCAGGTTACACAGGAACGCGTCCAGGCACGTTTTGAAAGTCTCCAGAGAAGGAGACTCCACAACCTCCCTGGGCAGCCTGTTCCAGAGCTCCGTCACCCTCACAGGAAAGAAGTTCCTCCTTAAGTGGAATTTCCTGTGTTCCAGTTTGTGTCCATTGCCCCTTGTTCTATCACTGGGCACCACTGAAAAGAGACTGGCCCCATCCTCTTGACTACCACCCTTCGGATATTTACAAACATTGATAAGATCCCCTCTCGGTTTTCTCTTCTCCAGGCTAAACAGACCCAGGGCTCTCAGCCTTTCCTCATAAGAGAGATGTTCTAGTCCCCAAAGCATCTTTGTAGCTCTCTGCTGGGACTCTTGCAGTAGTTCTCTATCCCTCTTGAACTACAAAGTCCAGAACTGGACACAGTACTCCAGATGTAGCCTCACTAGAACAGAGAAGATAGGGAGAAGAACCTCCCTAGACCTGCTGGTCACCCTCTTCTTAATGCACCCCAGGATACCATTGGCCTTCTTGGCCACAAGAGCACACTGCTGGCTCATGGTAAACTTACTGTCCACCAGGACTCCTAGGTCCTTCTCTGTAGAGCTGCTTTGCAGCAGTTCAACATCTAATGTGTACTGGTGCATGGGGCTATTATTCCTCCCCAGGTGTAGGACTCTACACTTGCCCTTATTGAACTTCATTGGGTTCCCCTCTGCCCAAGTCTCCAGCCTGTCCAGATGTCTCTGGATGGCAGCACAGCCTTCTGGTGTTATCAGCTGCTGTTCCCAGTGTTGTATCAGCAGCAAACTTGCTGAGAGCCCACTCCAGCTTCTCATCCAAGTCCTTAATGAATATGTTGAGCAAGACTGGACCCAGTAATATCCCCTGGGGAGCACTGTTAGCTACAGGCCTCCAACTAGACTCTCCACCATGGATCACAACCCTCTGAGTGCCGTAGTTCACCCAGTTCTCAACCCACCTCACTGTCCACTCACCTAAGCCACTTCCTGAGCTTACCTATGAGGATGATATGGGAGACAGTGTCAAAAGCTTTCCTGAAGTCAAGGTAGACAACATCCACTGCCCTCCCCTCATCCAGCCAGTTGGTCACACCATCATAGAAGGCTATCAGATGAGTTAAACATGACTTCCCCTTGGTGTATCCATGCTGACTATTCCCAATAACCTTCCTTTTCTCCACATGTTTTGACATGATGCCCAGAATGAGCTATTCCATCACCTTTCCAGGGATGGAGGTGAGGCTGAGTCCTTGCAGTCTATCTTTACAGGTAAAAACTCTGACGTTATTTTATGGTGAAATTTCAGGAGCTCAAATATTTTTTCAGTGTCATGAGCTTTTCACTAAATCCCATGTAATTGTTGTGAACAGCTGACATTATCCTATGATGTTTATTATGAAACTAGGCCAAATATACACGTGACTAAACATGACTGCTCTCCTTTCATGTATTTCACAAGGTGCTAATCCTATATTCATTTATATGTCCTCAAAGTATATTTAAAAAGAAACACAGCACATGCATTTCAAGACATAGAATCACAGAATGGCATATTAGTTCAACTAACCTACTAATTAATTCTACATCTGTGTTTAGGAAATGTCTGCCAATGAATCACTGAGAATTAAGACGGATTATTTTTAGAACTAAGGTGAACCATAGAAAATAATCTGTAAATTGATTCAGGTTCCAGCTTGCAAGAAAATGCTTCTAAAATATTGAATAAAAACGACAGAACGATAAATTTTATCTGCAGTGTGACAGCCTCAATCATCTGGTAAACCCAGAAAACTGTTCAAACGAGATTAGATTTGATAAGGATGAAGGATGAAATCGGACTTGTTTTCACAAGTATTTAGTTCCTCTGGGTTCTAGCTGATGTGTGCTGACAGGGTCATGGCAATGAGGCCATCCAGGAACACCGCGCCAACCCACCCTCCAAATCTGAGTCTACCCACTTAACACAGCAGTTCCCATACCACTTTTTCTGAATGAACAAACCAGGCAGAACATCATCAGGTAGCTGAAGTCCTTCCATTTCAAATGTAAACATAGTCTTTTTGTTGCAGTCTTTTGACAATTTGCCCCCCCCCCTTCTGAAGACCGTATCAGCAAGAAACTCCCCCTGACTTCAAGAGAAACTGCATTCCCATAGCAGAAATGAGAATTTTTCCTAGTGTACTTTTCCACTCTTTCTGTGAGACACGCTTAATTTTTGAAACTACAGCTGCACTGTCAACACAGCAAAAAGTCCTGTTAACTTTCCTATCCATGATAGCTGCCAAATCTCTCTCTTACAACATGCTCTGACCTGGACACCCGAGGGTCCAAATGTTTTCCTCTGTCTTGCTCCATTTCGTGCCTTCCTGAACATACCATGTGCTAGATGTGGGTTATCTGCAGCTGCTATATACAACCTTTTCTGCAGTACAGATAATTTCTTCTACTGCACCATTAAAAGCTAAAATTATATTTAATCTTCAGATGATAAAACTGCTAGTGGGTGCAGAAAACTGTACTCAATTTGTGGAAAAACTGTGGCCTCTAAAATGAATATTCAAGTTTGGCTGTTCTGTGGTGATGCTTGTGATGATGTTGAAATTGATATCAAGGTGTATACAGATATCTTTTCATTTCAACTTCCTGATGATGCTGAATCTCCCTGTTGCTGGTGATAGTAGAAGGCAAATAGCCTTAGATTATGCCATATAGAGGGTTCCTTGATCATGGCTTTCTCCCCGTCTCTTCTTTTGTCAACAGTGAAATATTTCTGGCAGCTTAAATTTAAGGAGAAACATCTACCCAATTTCAGGCAGTCTGGTTTAAAAGCTTCTCGTTACATGTAAACAGCTGAATTATTTCCAGCACAGTTTCAAAAGCAGAAGTGCTTCCTTCCTGTTTCGGACAACTACTGAATACCAGAGTCTCTGGAGGATGGTAATCCACTTCTGACAAGGTCTCTGGGATAAACATGGCTTTAAGAAATCCCATTCAGAGGCACAGCACTGCGATCCCTCTGCAGAAAGACAAATCTTTGCTGAGCACAGTCCTCAAGCCAGTGAAACTAGCTCTGTGTGACTTTGGCCCTGGGATAACTAAATTTTCCACTGAAGTAGGACAGATGGAAAGACTTGAGCACTCCTCTTTCTCCTGCTTTCTGGCTTTACAGGCTGAACTCTGATCTCTTTTGTACGAACAAATGACAGTCAAGTAGATACATCTGAGTAATTCTCCCCAGAGACACACAGTGTACTAGGGAAGGCAAACTGGCAAAATGCAAAAGGGACTTTTCAAGAGGTATGTTGCCATCAATTTATACTCCCACGGAATGTATGGCTGACATGATGAAATACTCTAGAGGCTAGCAACTTTTGAAAAAGTTATCCTCCCAAATGTTTCTTTAGAAAGACCCTTATGAAACAAACAGCCAATAGGGCTGTGTCCAGATGGTTTAGCTTCTGTAGCTTTCTTTTTGCTGTTTCACCTTAAGATGACAATGCAAAAGGTTCTTCATTCTCAACCTTTTTTTCCCCCACGTACCTTAGAATAATTGTCATATCATATCTGATACCCTTAAAACCACACGAAAGACCAGATTTTGGTGTGCAAAATGAAAGATAGAAGCACTTGATCTTTCATGGCATGCCAGCCATGCAGTTGGTAATCTTCCAGTCTAATCCTGTTAGATTTCCAATTACATCTGTCATCAAGGAAGAAAAATATAAACTAGCGCAAGGTCTCACTTTTTTATCTGACTCTACTTTGTACACTACCCCTGTGAACAAAAATCAGTAACAAAACTTCATCAGTAGCATCTGTATTCCCTGTCTGTTCCGCACACAAACAACATAGTTCTACAAAGACTTGTGTAGCTTGTCAACAAAATCACAGAGAACTAGGTAGCAATAATAATGACAATATTTAATATGAGAAGTTAGCTTGATCATATATATTTCAGACATCAGTCTTCTTTTAGCTGGCTTATTCACACCACACCTGAAGGGAGCACTAGGAAATACAGATCTGGAAGAAACACTACTGATAATGGCACCATCTCCTGGTTTTTAATCAACACCTAACCTAATATGATAGTAGGTGAAAATGTCGCAGTAAATCGTTAATCATCAAACATGATTAAAACAAAGCCACTGACATGTCTGTCCCTTCTTTTGGAAATCAGAACTGTACAGAATACTTCCAGGCAGAGTACTATCCAGTACATACACAAACAGCGTTAGCTGAAGCAATTTATACTCCTAAAACACTTTTCAAAAAGGCAGGCGCCAAGATCTACGGCTACTTCTATGCAATGTCTTCTGTAACACATTATATTATGATTAGAAAGACAAAACCTTTACTGGAGCACCTGCTAAGAACCCCTTAGGCTTTTTTTTTTTTCATAAATAATTGTGTGAGGTCTCTAATGTTGACTAAAACCAGAGAGGAGTAGCATTTTTAAATTCTCATCCAAAAGATTCGAGTCAGACGAATGCCAAATCATACACTTAATGACATTTCAAGCCAGCAACCACATCTTTACAATTGGGTACTGCAGCTGGCTTCATCCTCTTAGAAGGAACATATAAGACCTCTACCAAATTTCTAGCACATGCATAATAGATCAACTCCGCAAACTTTTGCGTGCAAGGGCAGTGATTTAGAAAGCAACAGTTGTAAGGAAAATGTCAAGGGTCTAGCTTGTACTGTTTTGCCTGAGCTTTCGGCACTATTCACTACTGTTGGCAGAAAAGGTTTGGTTCCAATCTACAGCTACACACCTCTGTTGCCAAAAATTCAAAGTGCGTCTTTTAAGACGGTTCTATGGAGTTTGACCATTTCTCACATGATCCTCCTCTCCCCGAGACCACTGGATGCCTGATACTTTATTTCATACTGGATTAAACATATCAAAGCATAAAAAAATCCCACGAGAAAGCCACACCTATTGAGTATGTTTTCTTCTGCATCTAAAGTTCTGCCACCTATAGAATTTCAATAGTCTATATCTAACTAGAAGGGCACATCCACTTCATCTGAAGTTAACTATTGAATATGCAGTTGCTACTTGACCAGTGCACGTGTTTCAAACAAGAGCAAGTAAAATCCAAGTTCTTGTCAGTCCTCGATTTTGCCTATCCTGGCTAACCAGGACACAACCCCACGGCAGCTGGCACGCTCCTGCACCTTGTTTCAAGCTGGGATTCTGCCTGAAATGTTTTCAAGTCCGTTCTAGCTAGTTACCTACCTAAGGGTGGCATCAAAGACATGTTCCCCCTCCCCCTGCATTTTTTCTTCCTACCTGCCCTTCCCCTATGAAAACAGAAGGGAGCCAAAGTATCCAGTTAAAGAGCAAGCTGACATAGGGACAGTCTTTCCCTTGTGTCAAATAATCTCTCTCCTGATGACTGCTGGCTGAGTTTTCATTTACTAAATCCTGTCACATTGAGATCTTCAGCATCAAATGTACCAGCTGGCTCTGGCTGTTCTGCCTCCCCCTGTCAGCACTGCAAAAGCACCCTGCCAGAAGGACACCTGACAGACCCGATACTCTGGAGGCACGGCATAAATGGCATCACTGTGCTGGTGCTACCTTAGCTCTATCACAGCTGCCTCTCTGCCTCTGACAGGGTTCTCGTAAAGGCAACTGGTAGGCAATTTGAAGGAAACAGCTAGTGCTCTGACACAGGTCTGCGCAAGGCTTCCATGAACACAGATGTGGGAGAAAAATGGGGTAAAAATAGCACGCGCACATTTATCCTGGCTCAAGAAGACAGATGAAACATAGTCTATGAAAAGATAGCCCTGAAGGTGTAGAGAGAGTCAGACCTTGTAGCTTGAAAAAGAGGACTGAGGAGTATTCATTGTTACGGGACTTTTATTGTTGGTTTTGGGGTTTTTTTAATTGTTGTTGTCGCTGTTGTTGTTTCGGGGTTTGGCTTGTTTTGTCTTTCAATGCTTTTATCCTAATTCAGTATCTCCAATTTTGGGTCAGCATCTGTTGTAGATCATTTGTCAGATGACCAAAATGTTATCTGAGGTTAATTCCCATTAGCCCACTATTACTTTACTTCCCCTCTGGCCCTTTATACTAAAGCTGACTGTAAGAGAACAACGCTTCACCCATGTCCACAGTGCTGCAAGTGCTGACTTTGGTTCAACTCACTGAAATAATCCCAGTCCCCAGCAAGATGACTGCAGCCCTGAATCCCACTATGAAGGAAGAAGAGATGCCCATCCTTAGAGAGTAAGACCGGGACTCTCCCGTGGTGTCTGGCTCACCTCTGGAGAGGCCATCCTTGCAAGAGCATTAGTAGTGACCTGAAAATGAGAGCTGAAGTTCTTCTGTCTCTTGCTGCTTTGTAATTCAAAAGAACCTGCCAATGCGGGTCAAGTGTCGTGGTTTTATCTTAAAAAAAATGTTAGCATGCACGGATTTCTGTCAAATTTACACTGCCTGCTTAAGTAATGAGAATATGGCCTATAACAAAGCCCATATACCCTGTGAAACAAAAGCCAAGCCATGAAAACTAGAGTGCTATCAGCAGTATTTTTTCCCCATTCACCTTCCTAAACAGCAATGAAAAGCAAGAACGCACATTTTTGCAAGATTTCTTCTTGTACCTGTAATGTCTATTACTCTGTGACCATGATCAGGATCTCAGTTTTACTTAACACTAGCCACTCACTACCCAATGTTGAGGCTGTATGAAAGTGTGCTGGGAGAAGTTTAAATAAAGCCTCTAAATCCAAAATAACGTCATTTTAGAGCACTCACAGCTTTCAGCTGACCCGGGAAACATCAGGGAACAGCACTTTTTAATAGGCACATCCAGGAGGTGTAGGAATAGCCAGGGCAGCGGTGGCACCAGCAAAGTCAGCGAAAATGGCAAATCCTTCCCACTGCAAGAATCGAGGCAGAGGAGGACGTGTCGGAGAACTGGAAGAGCAGCTTCCCTAGGACACCTACTACTACTCATAAGCAACAACTAGCACAACAAGGTAGGGAACAATGCAAAAACCACAGGAGACTGCAGAAGATAATGGCACACGGCCATAGGAAAAAAAAAAAAACCCGACTCAGTGAAGCCAAAACCTGCCTCATTTAAAACTAGGTTTGACAAAGTGCCAGAATATTATGACAGGGAGCAATCGTGGAGAGGTGAATCAGTTGCTGCAGATGGCTGCCTCTCCACGGGACATGGAGAACGCTGATCCTGAAGCCAAGAGAGCTATGAGCCACGACGCTGGGTATCCCTTCAGGACACATTCCCTGCGTAGTGTCTGTTGAACAGGGATGGCTGACACCTGTACGAAGGAGACCTAAACCACTGGCATTTCCACTGATGGCTGCGGAGAAACCTGAGGCGAGACCACAGCGATGAACTTTTCCTGGCCTTTTTCAGGCAAGCAGTGCCTGTAGGGGCTCAGGATAGAGGCAAAATCCATGTCAGACATATTCCCCTGCATTGTGACATCCCTGGAATACTCCGGCTGATGTTAATGAATTGTCCAAAATCTATTTAAGGTGAAACTCACGAGTGAATGCTTTGCTTTCAAAGCAGCACGTGAGCTTTTCATTCAGCTTTCCCTGCAGCTCATCCACAAAGGTGAAAAGTATTTGTGATTACGTTACAGAAGTACACTGAACTCTAGGCTGCAGTTATTTGTCTTCAGATCTTCTTCATGTGGAGGACACAGACTCAAAACGTATTTCTGCTTCTAAGTCTATGAGTATAGACAAATAAAAATTGAGACATATAAAACTAGGAGAAGGTTCTCTTCAAAATGCCCTGTGGAATAGCTATCACTCCTTCATGAAATTCCACTTTGATTACATTTAAATGCTAGAAAACACTGAGGAGGATACAAATGCATATCACATGTCTCTACACACAAAGAGTATTTGCCTTAATCACAAGTGATACAGTTATCTGCAGCAGTGCTCCTTCTCTTGTTTTCAATTTCTCACAAAACCAGTCTCTGTTCTCTTCCTCACATTATATTCCCCCCGTGAAAAGTAAGCTGATTTACTGTCAGTTGCGTATTTAATAAAATCACATTTTCTCATGCTTGTGAATTAAACTTCTACAAGGACTGCTTTTTAAGACTTGTTCGTATGCACACAGCAAATTCAGTCTACACAGGTCCCATACCTGTCAGTGTCTCATAACTCTGGAACATTGCCTTTGTATTAGCATTAGCTCAGCCTCTGCTGAAACATTCCTTGTGGCTCTCACCTCCTTCATGGGAACTGCTAATTTCTCCATGATCGCACCTTCTCACCGGGCTAGAAATTCCACGGAGAGATCTGGGTTAGAAGGGGCACTTGGGGGCCAGCTTAGAGCACTGCCCCAGTCTGAACACCTGGGAGATGTTGTGGAGGAGACCCCCACATCTTCCCTGGACAACTGCCCCGAGAGGCCACTGTCACCCTGAACTTTAATATGTAACAAGGACTGGCTTCTGAAGATCCAGCCATTTCCCTTGCAGAATAAAATACACTCTCCTGCCAGAGAAGGCAATGCAACTGGCATCAGCATGCATCTCCATTTCCCACATCTCCCCTTCCTTTCCTGAAGGATCACTTACTTCATCTCTCTATACTGCTTCTCCTTGCTGCTCCAAAGACCTGCTCTGTACCACTTCTCCTCACTTCTACCAAAGATCTTGTCCCTGACAATAAATCACCTATATATTTTCATCTCATGTCAAGAAATGATTTAGCTCCACTTGCCTTACAATTTTCACCCTTCCTGTTCTGCTGTTACTGATCTTTTCACAGATATAACTTAGGGTAGAATAGTATTTTTCAGCAATTTAGATGCTGTATTTGTTTCTTTTCTATTTCTACGTTCATTTATTCCATAGGCTGAATTAAATAGGCTTTTGCTTTCTCATTTTTTCACATATTATAACTAATTCTCTTAAGTGGTATTTTTTCACATAAGAGCACCTGACACTCACAATTACAAGATCCTATATCTAGTGTAAGTTCATTGTTCCCCTTTAATTTTTTACAAAGTAAATTTTAAAAATCCCAGCAAATACTTTAACCTAGCTGCAAAAGAATTTTTGCCGACTGCAAGAACAAGGGAAATTAATGAGGTTTGTCTTGCTTGGTAGATTTTTTTTAGCCATTTTCTTTAAACTTTTTATGTTAAAAAACCCTTAATGCATGTAGCATTTGGTGATAACCTCCGATATTTAGCAGAAGCCATCAAAAGTGCCTTTAAAACAGAACAAACTTTGGCCAACCATCTACAAAATATGAGTTTGCAGTACTTGTTAAACTACTTTAACTGCACAGAAATCTTGTCTGTGTTTCAGCTGTGCCGAGTGTGCTCCTGGGCATTAAGCTTAGAGCAGTGAAGGTCAAGCACCACACAACAGAGACCGTCTAGGTTCAAGTCCCTAAGGTACCAGGAGACAAGGAACCACTACCTGTATCATTCACTCCAAGCAGAAGGAGTTTTTCCATAGGTTTAAGTTGTAGTACTCTATTAAAGACTTTCTCCCAGGAGCAGTGAGGTCATTTATTCTGTTTTGGCTTTTATGGAAAGGACCCTGGATGCCAGATATGTAAAATTTCCTTTTATTACTTCAGCTGTCTTATTTCTGTACTTTCCAGCCTTTGTTAATGATTAAGATCCCAAGCCCTTCTACTTGGAAGACAAGTAATTGGCATTTCCTCTCAATTTCCATTCCACGGGGAATTTAAGGGATGTAACAATCACACCTAGCAAACTCTGCGAGAGCCAACAATCAAATTCAAGGCTGTCAATACTACAGGAAAATATTTTAGTATCATCGCACTTACTATCCTCCTACTTCATGGATGCTCTATAGATCACCCTCCTGTTGCTACCATTTAGAGATACTAATTTTGCCACAGCCAGAACTGGTAGTTAGCTGGGAGAGGTGAGTTACTTCACTGGAGTATGAACATGCAACCAGGTATTCTGGGGTTTGCCATAACAAAGAAGCAGAAGCCTCCCAGGATGGATGTCTTGTGAGGGGAACCTTCTGTTAAATCAGCAGCTAACCCCTTTGGGGAATAACTCCTTGAGACACTTAGTTCAGTGGTAAATGTCAAGGCTGTTTGACTGCAGGAACGGTGAAGTTCACCTCAATGACAATGTGCAAAATGGGGCCAAAATGGTTTCAGATAATGGGGCTGTAAGGGAAGACTCACTATGCAGAAATTGATTTCTTTAAATCACTTTCAGACATGACTGAAGTGCAGGTTAGTTACTCCAAAGTTGAAAATGTTGAATTAGGAGGGGCTGCTTATTGGTGTCTGCCCCTTGCTCCTCCCTCCCCCTGTGTAGTTCAAGTTCATCAGTAGCCAGCAGCAGACCAAAGTACGTGTAGTCTGCAAACTTGAACCTCTCTGTTGTCACTGGAGCTCCCCTCCTCTCTCAGAGCTCCCTGGATATGTCGTCACACATGTCTGCTAGGCGAAGTATGTAAAGCGACCGAGTCTCTGCCATTGAATGAACATCACTTGTACACGATGAAAGGCTAAAGCATACTGAAGCTAGTGTCTGCAGGTTGTGTTCGTTCAGCTGGGGTAAATGTTCTCTCTCACTGCAGACGGGAGAGGTAAGGAGCCTGCTGAGCAAACGAACAAAATTCTTGACTAGTCATATGGATGCACTTAGGAAAAAGAAAGGCAAGTAATTGCAGCTTGGGCTTTCATCTTCAGTACTGCGCTATGTCAAAAAAAACCCCAAAAAAGCATGAAGTACATGTCAAAGCTACTGTGATTACAAAAAAATACACATAGGCACACTGAATACAGCTTCTGTGCCTGACATGAGGAGCGGGAGCGTGCCCAGCTGCCCCCGAACAGCCCTACCTTTATGTGTACTTGGAGCACTATGCTGTGATCCGCTCTCCATTAGCTTACACTTCAAGCGGTTACCTCCCCAGGTGGTCCAATGTGGACTTGTTACTTAGGGTCTAGGGCTTCGCCCAACTTCAGCAGAACACATCTGAGGCCCGTCGTTTCCATCAGCGGTCGTGTCAGGAGCAGGGAGTCGGGCTGGGGAAGGTCCGTCAGGAAGCGGCTGTTCTTGCCGCTGCGGCAAAGCACGGCTCGGGCTACACAAAGCAGAGTTTGTTAGGCCTGGGTGCCCGCGACTGCAAGCGTGGGCCTGCCAGATTAGCTCATGTCTTCACTTCTCAGAAGAGACAAACAGGGGGCACCCAGAGCACCCAGCCGAAATACAAACTTGGTGTTTCCGCTGCTGGAAGCAACGCCCGTAATGCCGGTAAGAAAACCTTTCATTCCCACCTGTTTTTCTTTCCCTTCCGTTCTTATTCCTTGCACCAGATATATTAGGACGAGGCTAAAGTTATTCAGTCAAATTGGAAACAAACTGCGCGGAGTGACAGCAATTTCCTTTCTCTAGGGATGGTGAATTTATTGCAAAACACGCTTTGAAGCACTTCCAGTTATTACAGCACTTCCCAATACTCCAATACCCGCAGAAAGCAATGGTCACACTAAAATGGTAATTCTGCCACTAGAATTTGACCTAATGTGTCTATTTAAAATAAGTAGGCAGTAGGTGATAATGATGTGGGAGTGGAGGAAGACAGAGAGGACAATGGGTAGACTTCCTCCAAAGTAAATTTCTTCTCTCAGAAAACCCAATCTTCTGTGCCCCTGGTCGAAGTTTTGGGAACCTTGAACTTCTCTCTGGGTTCTTGCAGGTGGTGTTAACAGGAGTGGCAAACATTTCGTTTTAAAAATAGCTCGACTGGTTCTCCCGGTATCCAATGACATGAAGTCAACAAGTCAAGTCACAATGAAATTACTGGACATGGGTTTTAACAGGCAGCGGGTGTACGGAGCACAGATAATGAAGAAGTTTCTCTTGAAATCATGTAGTATTTTTGAACCCCCCGTCTTCACAAGGGGAAGCACAGTAATACCCTCTCTGATCTAGGAGAGTGGGAGGTCATGGGAGAACCTGATTACTGTTGCTTTTGCAACCTCATGGCAGCTGGGAGCCCAATTGCTGCTATTATAATAAATGGCTTTCTGTGATAATGGAAACACAGGTAAAATACCAATGAATCCGAAATGCAATAAAGCTAGCCCCGTCCTTACTAGATCTGATAATAAAAGGGAGAACCTGAAAATGTTTCAGTCCTTCAAAGCTATCAACTCTTCAGGCTTTTCCTCTGTACCTCTCGGGAACACTAAGTTAGGGAGGGAGACAAAAAAAGCGTTCTTTCTGAATATACTGGGACATACAAACCCTAGAGACGGGGGTTCACTGGAGCAACCTCTGAAAGCCTGGCAATAAGTAGTCCTGTTACATCTTCACCACATCCTTGGCTAATGCTTTTACTCAGAATTCCTTAAGCATCACCTATGCAGCCTTCTCCTCAGGGGAGAAGAGACTTGGAAGCACCCATAGAGTTGTAGCAAGCCTTGTAACTTGTATTTCTGTGTGTCTGGTAGAGGTGAGTCTTAACTACAAGTGCAGTCCTAAGTGACTTTTTGAGCGTTCTTGATTATGCCAAATATGTGGTATAATTTGGTGCTTAATATAATTTCAGAGGTGTCTAGCCCTGGGTTCACAAAATCCAAATTAAAAAACAAATAAAGAAAAATTGAAATCTCTTCCAGCTAAAGAGATGATCAGACACACAGGATGGGTTCTCACACTGAGGAACTGTAAATGGTGCCACAATAACTCTTAAATGGGTTCTGCTGTCTAACAGTATCTCTAGACACCTCCATCAACAGAACACCCGCCATGGAGACACTTGATATATAAGCTCAGTCATCTCTCAGCTTTGTGTCTACACCAAACTTAACTCCAAGCTTAAACCTATTTTACAGATATCCTTTCTCGTTCTTGCATTCCTTATGATCTGATGCAATGATGCCTTCTTATTAAAAGTGATTCTTGCAATAGCAATGAATATTTTTCTACTAACCCGCTCCCTCTCACTCCTTGACTTGAACTGCAGAGTTAAAACTTACTAGCTCATTTTTATTTGTTTTATACAAGCACAAGACACTGACTTGTTAAGTTCAGAAAAACCACTGAGGGATTCCCAGAAGCTTAAGTGATTTGATTCTGAAACATCATAGTGCAACAGGTAATTTCACCTAGGAAGTTCTCTGAGTCACTCATTTTAAATAATGGATTTCCTTACTCCTGGCTTTCAGAAGTGGCAAGAAATGCAATGAAGATGGACTATCTACTGTCCTTTCACAGCAGTACTCGACACTGTGCAGAGGTTTCACAGGGAGAACAGCCTCCTGCCACGGTCCCCCTACCCCCAGACCACTCTTGCTCTGTTTTCTGAGTCATTTAACACCCCGTTTCCACAAAGTCAGAGGAGATGCAGTGTCTCTTCTATCTTCTCCGTACCTGGGATTTTATGCTTTCTTACTGACGTGCAGGGAAGTACACAGGATATAAATCATTTATTCAGTACCGCTAAAATTCGTCTCTTGAGCTGCTTCAATATGAAATACAAAATTGGCCTCAGACGGGCATCCTGCCAAGATTCTTGCCACGGGGGAGAGAGTCGAGTCGAGTGTCACACTACTGCTGTTGGGAAGATTGAAAAATGGAGCTGGTTTGCTTTAATAGCGTAGTACAGCCTACAAGCTGGTCTTAATCACTGAATTCTTTGCCGCCTATCTATGTCTACAAGAACAAGAGATTGCAATTTATCCTTTGCTGAAATCTCCAGTGCCAGAGATAAAACACAATGCAAGGTGCGAGTCCGAAAAAAAACAGAAGAGAAAAAAATTGCAGAGTCCTGGATGCACAGACAATAAAAGGACCAACATTACTAAGGACAACTTGGTGGTCTCTAACTAGCTGTATTTTGCCTTAACAAAACTTGCACACTTGTAGGGGGACACACACAAACCTGAACACAGTATTTTTCTACGATAACCTATCCACACTGCCTGACTGTACTGACAGCTCTGGTAGGGCTTAGCAATAAAGCAGGAAACAAAGGACACGTTTCAACTCCAGCTTCAGTTTCTGAAACCGTGGGTGTAAATAACTGCATTTGCAGGTCCTCAGAGAAGTGCAGTAATCAAGAAACTACATCCTCGGGGCTTAACAACAGCATTTAAAACCCTTCTTGCACACACACTCTATCCTCATTTGTCTGTTTATTTAGAAGCACTGGTTTTTTTACCAAAAATAATATCCACAGTGGATGCTTCCTTTTTAAAGCATGAGGAGACAGACTGATAGAAAGTAATGGATGCTCTGCTCATACTTTTGCTTGAATAAACTCCAGATTCTACGCTGGTCAAACTCTAGCCCTTCGAGGCTGTTGGGCTTGCTTTGTTCAGGCTTGCACAGCAGTTGGGAAAAAGTATAAAGTGCTCCCAAACCAGCTTCTGCAACGTGATGATGCTAACTAAGGCCAGCAGCTTGGACTGCAACGGGCATATACCATCTTGGGGCAAACATAATCATGGAATTATAGAATGCTTTGGTTGCAAGGGACCTTTAAAGGCCATCTAGTCCAACCCCCCTGCAGTAAGCAGGGACATCTTTAACTAGATCAGGTTGCTCAGAGCCCCACCCAACCTGACCTTGACTGTTTCCAGGGATGAGGCTTCTACTGCCTCCCTGGGTAACCTGCTCCAGTGTTTCAACACCATCACTGTAAAAAATTTATTCTGTCTAGTCTAAATGTATCCTCTTTTAGTTCAAAACCGTAATGCTGAAGCTTTGGTAGGGGTGGTGTGTAATGCTAAATACAAACATTGCAGGTGCATGCACGAAGCCAACAGCACACAGTGATCCTGACAGAACTCTGGCTTTTCACCTGCGTGGTAGGAAAAAATGAAACGAGGATATCCACAGCCACTGTGGAATACTTTGGGGTATTAAATGCCAGGAAGGCACAAAGAATACTGAGTCTCCAGGTACAGGTCAGGAACAAACCAATCTATGCTGGTCCTGACAAATTCTAGGTCCTGAAATAGACTGCGTAGCGTGGTAGTGGGAACGAACATCTGAAATATTTTGAAGCAGTCAGCACTGGTTGATGTCTTGTAACAAAAGCTGGAAGGTATGCTTGCAAAGAAAATGAAAATTTCTTTGAGATAATGCCACGTGATGGTTTTAATCGCTACTCCCCCTGGACATGTTCCTGCTGATAATCTAGCATGCTTGTTCTGACCTAAAATAAGAAACTTGTTCATACTAGTCACAGGTCTCAAAGGAAAATTTGTAACTGGAGCTAAAACCATGTTATTTTCTGCTGCAGTGCAAGTTCCTATGTTAGGAACTGCATCCTAAAAGCTCTATTGTGGGATGGCCCTCCAAAGCACTGTGGTTTGGTAAAGGTGATCCTAAACTAGCTCACTAGAACTGTAGAAGCATAGTTCTCTACTCCAGGTAGGTAAAGACTTCAGTGATGCTGCACAGAACGTTTCATTTCGAAATTCTCTATTTGAAACTCTTTGTCTCAAAGTGTCAAAACCGTGACTGTGATAAATGTGAAAGCAAGTGTCATGACCTGCTCTTAAATAGCCTAACCTGGAGGTTAGATGATTCAGAAAGAGCCTTTCCCTCAGGTCAGCCCACGTTGCTGCGTGAACCCATGTTCACTGCAGGCCATGAATTTCCTGAAGTTGGTTACTCTACCGTGATGACAGCATAGGGGAGGACTCTTAACCCCCAGTGAGCTCTGGAGCACAGATCCCCAGGAAAATATACCTCTGTGCCTGTTGCTCGTGGGTTAATATACAACCCCAACAGATTAATCCCTTTGATGTAACAGCAACAGGTTCACCTTCCTTTAGGTCATCCTCTACTTCACCAAAGAGCAGTAGATAGTGTTACAGAAAACAACTTCTTACCGCTGCCAACTATCAAGACACTTTAGATCTCATACACACGTTCCTCCTCTCAGCCTCTGTCCTCAGCTTCATTCCCAGCAGCAATGACTCAGGCCTTGGGCAAGTACATACACTTGTATGTAGTAGGCTCCAGCCTTTCTTACAGCTGAGGTCTCATCTCAGATAGCTGAACTAGCCTTAAAACCACTACAAATTGCCTCCTGCCTTGCCATAGGATAAGAACAAATTGCCTTAAACGTAAAGAAAAGGACTGTATTTTCATAAACTCAGAATTAAAGGACATGTATCTCTCTGTGCATATTTCATTGCCTATGAAGCAACTCCCTTACTACTTCTGTGCTCTCTGTTTGAAGACCTCAGTTTGTGTTTCAACTTCATCGTAGTGTTTGATATTGGAGAAAATCTTCTGTTGAGGTTACAGTGGAGGAAAACTTTGCTATTGCTGCAAATTTTAGCTATCAGTGTGACCAATCTGTCAACTCCACATCAGAGTGACAAAATCTTATTTTCTAGTAGGAATTGAACTGCAGTAATTCTTTAACTGAATTAATGATACATTAAACAAATACAGTTAAAATCCGGGTGAAGAATTTGATTTCTTTTTCTAGCTTTTCACTCTGAACAAAATACAGGCCCACTAAATTACGTATTCAAATTCTACAAATTCTTTTTTTTTTTTTCCAGTCAGTAACAACACTGCTGCTGTTGATCAAGAGGCTTTGCGCAAAATAAGGTAGGTCTTTGTATTACAGAGCTTTTGTGATGTCTTTCCCCCAGAAGACTATCTTGATTCCTTTAAATAAAGATGCCTTTGAGGAAGCAGATGCTTGTCACAGTGGTATCTAGTGGATTAAGCCTCTTCTCCCTGAAACTAGGGGGATTTATAACCGAAGAGCCTTGAATTATAGGCATTGTAAAATTAAAAGGCAATTCTACTCTGAAGCTCTGTTTCACGCTTATCTTGAAACCCCAATAGCACAGGAGAAAGAGGAACAGTTCAAGCTTCTTTCAGTCGTGGTAACTATTTGACCACCAAGTTGTGGATCAGCTCTTGAGCCCCGATCTGGGCGAGCACACCTGTGTTGCCCCTCTGCCCTCAGACTTCTGGAGAAAGATCTCCAGCTCTAATGGATGTGCTGCTGAATATGGTAAACCCCAAAGTTTCCTGCCAAGCCCCAGCCAAGCTGTGGTAGGATGAACTGGCAGGCTCTTCATGTTTATTGTAACAAGACTCAATGCAAACACCTCCCAGCCCTGCGTGAGCCATTTGCCCCTTCCTGACAGACCTGGTAGAGTGACAGTGTTCAATTCAAACCAGCAGTTTGAATTAGACGTTGAGGGCACAGGAAGGTACACCCTAGGCTGCTGACTTACTGCAGTCAGCATTCATTCCTCAGGAACGGGAAGCGATGGGGCAGTCACTCAGCCAGGACCACGCTCGTTGCCTGCAGTGGGAAAGCAGTGTCCCTTGCAGCCAGCACAGGGGCAGGTCCTGGCTGATGGGCAGAAAGGGTTCTGGAGGAGTCACGGTAGCCGCAACGAATACCGAGCCACGTTGTCAGAAGCAGCTCTGGCAAAGAAATGAGTGCTGCGTCAAGTGAAAAACGAAGGGGAGAAAATTAAAGGCCTTTCAAAAAAGCCATTGTATTTTTTCATTAGAAATTTATAATAGGCACAAGGACTTCTTTAGATGGGGCTCCAACTGGTAGTATAATAGTAACCTGAGATATAAGCATCTTTTTTCAAACTCATGTTTCATGAATGGTAAGTAAATGTACTTAAGATGCTATTTCATGCAAGCTGTAGGACATGATCCAGCAGCCTCTGAACTCAGTGCAACTAGGAAAGTGGTTTTCCCTTGAGGAATAACATTCTTCAAGTGCTTTTGCTTCCCCAGGTGTCTTACTATAATACATGGAAGGATGTAATGAGTGTTGAGACCTCCCCATCTCAGCTTGTCCAGCTTCACAAACTTCAGCCTGCACTGGTAAATGTGTAAAGGAGGGAGAGGACACGTTTGGAAGATGCCATGAGGAAAGGCTTATCACACTAACACTTGAAGACTTCAGACCAAAAAATACTTGCAAGGTATGGCTTTGCCAGAGAGTCATTATCTTTCCATTTTCCACTGTGACAGACAGCTCTCCATTCTGCCTTTCTACCAACAGCAGTAACCACGGAGAAGACCAAGAAGTCAACTGGGAGAAACAAAACTGCACGCCTGTCGCAAATGCTCTTTGGACAAGGCTATTTTGATGTATGTGCCCATTTTATTTTCGAGACAACGGTGGATCCCATGGTGGAACGCTACCAAGTCAGTGGGAAGCAAGACTGCTGCTTTCAGCTCACAAAAAATCCCAGTCTGGGTGCGGACGCCTTTGCACGGGTCTGTGGGAGTACTGCTGGCACTGGTACTCCAGTGCATTCTGACCACGTTACATACTTTGCCCACATCGAGTAAACAACCAAGCTTGCATATTGCAGCAGTGAAAACAAAACCAAAAACAAACGGGAGGAACTTTTCAAGCAGTGCTTTCATGGCAGAAAAAGCGGCGATGAACGCTTCAGAGAACAGCCAATGAAGGAGAACATTCTCCTCCTCTTAGTAGTACTTGGAATGGTTGAAACTACAATAAACATCATTCCAAAATCCAAAGAATATCTCGCCAATGTGTTTTCGGCAAATACAGTGCTGCTGAACACAGGCAAAGCTGAGGATTGAAGCTATGTTCAGGAAGCTTAATGCAGGGCCCAGACAACAACAGCTAGACAGTCTACGCTGCAAACCTTTGAAAGAACCAGTGCATGAAATTGCAGGGGGTTTAATTAATTTGTCATGCTGGTGTTTGTACAGCCTGATTAGGTAACAGCATCTGATATGGTATCACATAGGAGAGGATTCATCAGACTGAATAATTACATGGATTAGAAGAGGACCTCTGAAATGCTTACGGGGCTGGCTCAAAGAGAAATGCAATCAGCAGTGCTGAAAGGAGATGCGCTGGCCTCGAAGGAATTTACTTAGGGGGCTCCTGAAGATCAAGCTGATATTCTTTAGCATTTTCATTAATTTTCATTCAGCACATGACAAAGACCATAAATATGCAGCTTACGTATGCTAAGGATGCAAATGCAGTAAGCACCACTGGCACGGATGACTTTGAGACTTGCGTAATAAAAATGGGATGAAACAGTAGAAAATGCCAAGCCAAATACTGGGGACTAATAACAAGAATTTGTGCCATCAGCCAGGAACTCATCAGTTAGACTGGGTGTACTAACACGTTGCCAAATGACTGACCAGCAGTGTGATGCAGCCATGGAAAAAGGCAAATACGACTGGAGAATGGCTCTGGTGAGGCATTTGTGGCAGAGGCTGAGACATATTTTTGCTGTTTTAAGGCCTCGTAAGGTGACAGCAAGAATAACTCTGCACTGGATCAAGGAGGCTTTCAGAGCATCCTCAGTTCAGTGGAAGGTTACTAAGATGACCCAGGGGTACAGGGAAACCTGATCCAGTGAGAGGAAACCAGAAGAGCTTGTTTTCCATAGCAAAGGGAAGGCTGAGAGGCCACTCTGTTTCAACATCACCATGATGGAAAAACCAGGGAAGAAGAGTCATTTAATTCAGAAGACGGTGCTGGCATGAGAACAAATGGGTATAAACAGGACTTGCATACATTTTGGCTGTAGTTTAGAAGGTGGCTCTCTAACCACTAAAACAGAAAACTGCTTTTCCTCCAGAGGTAACAAAGGCAAAAAGGTATGTGGCATAATCCCTCTCAGCAATATTTAACTTGTGTGCTTGAAGGTAGGGAAACATGACCTGGTAAACCAACGGGGTGCCTGCATCTTACTTTTTAATAAGATTAAAGATTTTAAAGCTGTTTCTTTGCCTCCTCATTTCCTCTTTCTCTTCAACAAGTAAAAGGGGAAAATTACAGTCTTTCAAAGGAAGCCTGTAAGGGAGGGATGTGTCTCAACCACATCATCTCTACTTTTTTTACACTGTGTTCACTGCCAGTACCATTCAATACTGTTACAGGTATCACCTTCCTTTTCATTTAATCATCCTGACTTCAGCTTTTATTAGCCTTGCCCCAAGTTATCTCCTTCAGCATCAGCTAAACCAATAATCTATCAGCATCACTGTTTTTACTTGCCTACATGTGCAAACAGAACAGATGAATATATATTAAAAGATCTAATGGGGATAACTGTATGTGCACTGCAAGCCAAGATAATGAGAAATTTGATTAAGGAGTTCTTGTATTTTTCAGAAGTGAAATACCTACCACGAGGACTCTGCATTCAATAACGTGCTCAGGCTTGGGATGGTGCAGGCTCTGAAGTTTATTTTAGTAATAGTGTGACAAGGTCTGTGTCCTTCTTACCCTGCTTAAATCTCAGACAGACTTTAAGCGGGCACAAGACAGGGAAAGGCACAAGACCTCCTACACCAGCTAGGTAAAGGAGCCAGCTGATGTGC
The DNA here is from genome assembly GCA_025331215.1 of Actenoides lindsayi. NCBI lineage: Eukaryota > Metazoa > Chordata > Aves > Coraciiformes > Alcedinidae > Actenoides > Actenoides lindsayi. The sequence goes on along the minus strand of WTSP01027344.1, from coordinate 39,101 downwards.
CCTAAAATGATTCCGTTTTGCTTGACTTTCTTTTGTTTGCATGATGCTTTTTGGTCCTGAAGGGCTACAGAGCCTGCCCACCCTAAACCACAGTCCCTTCCAACACATTCACCTGATGTAAAATACTACTTTTAGAAGCCCTGTCTACTGGGAAAACCTTAGCTGAAATGCCCAATCAAAGAAGTGGCTGCGTTTCTTTTCTGATGCAGCTGCAGAAGCTTCAGAAGCGAATCCCAAGCTTCCTCCCCCACTTCAGCAATCCCTTCCTACAAGCTTCTGCATGAAGAATGAAGCAGAAAGAAGCTTCAGGGAGGATTCTTCACTGCCTTCTACTTTCTGTAGGTATTTACATTTGGATAAACTGAAAAGAAGGAAACTGTCCTCCTGAGGTTATATGATGGAGGAGAACTGAAATGGAAAACAAAATAAATCTTTCTGTTTTGACTTGTGAGTAATAACTGCTGAAGCCAACCTTTCCACACAAAATGCTCCATTGGTTTATGTGGCCAGGATGTTTTGCCACCAAAATCTAGGTGGAGTCCATTGAAATCTCTCCTGTGGGTTTTGCGGTACGTTAATATGTTTTCTAAATTTAATATAGTCCAGGGCAGAAGGCTTGAATTCCTGAAGATAGCAACTCCTGCTTTTTTTTTTTTTCCTTTTTCCTTCTTGCCAAATAGACCTAGATGGAAAGGTTTTCTACAGTTTTCTCTTCTTCCTACCACAGGCTAGTCAATGAACTCAAGTTTATTCACTTTGCCCCTTTGGGAGTGGTGTTCACCTGCATGTCTGAGAGACCAAATGGCTGCTGAAGTGAGGATAAACATCCTTTAAATGTCTGGAGGAAGGAGAAGCAAACTTGGAATTACACTCATCAAACTGAGTGTATCTCCTCCATTTTTTGAATCCTTTGAAGAACTACGATGTGCGGTGAGCAGTTCACTGGGGTATCATGAACTTTATGCCTTTGCATTCACTGCTGAAAAACTCATCAGCACATGAATAGTTCAAAGAATGGTGCTAAAAGGTGACAACAGGAAAGGCAGAGCTATGATTTGTCTGGCAGTGTATCTCCTGATGACTAAGTGCTCACAGCGCACGAGTGGAAAAATCCAATACTACACTTGAAGGCCAGAGGCCACAGTCCAAAAAAACAATCTCCTACAAGAAGGAAAAGGTCATCAAGACTAAAATTTCATTTAACTTATGAAAGTGTCTTCAGTTTTTCATGGGCACGAGGGCAGGCATGACTTCAAATGTCAGACCTGAAATTTTGATACAGCCCATTTGGCAAACGATGAATGAAAAACCTACCATTCTGCTCCTTAGAGATGTCAAGTCTAAATGGCTTTAAGAAGATATCTGATAGAGAGAAGAAAGCATTCACTTCTTCTAAATGAAGACAGTGTAATGATCTAAGCTGTCACATGGGTTCTACGGAAAGAAACTGCTTCCCCCTTTGGCTAGAGAAGTTCCATGTTGCTTGTTTTCTTGTTCAGAGGTAGCATTGTGATGTACTAAGAGCCAAGAGACAAAGGATGATACAAACTAAAGGAAAAAAAAAAATCCATCCGCATTTAGGTAAAAACCCACACACAGAATTTTATTATGGCTCCTAACAACACTTTCGAAGTCCTAATCAGGAAGCCAAACCAAACAGTGGGGCTTAAACCACTGCTCTGAAGTTTTGTTTAACTAAGGCTGAAACTCAACTGAACAACTCGAGCAGATCTGAAATGGAAAATGAGGTGGTTTGCCTCATTCCCTAGTGAACTGTCATACCTTTACAGACCTTCCTGTTAGAGGTTAACCTCTCTAACCTCCCTCCCTTATTTGCCAAAGAAAAGTGAGGATACAAGCAATTCCCTAGAAAGCTAGTAACCTTTTTCAGGATGGTGAACAGAAAACAAAGCAGATGCACCATGTAACTCTTAAAACTGCAGTGTTTTCTTCTAATCAACTTGTTCTTCAAGGACCAGCCCTGTGAGGACAAGGAGTGCCTCCTCTGTATTTAAACTCTGCTTAGTACCACTGCACATACTTATTTTTCATGAAGATATCATGATAACTGAAAACACTGTTCCCAGTCTTTTCTCATGATGGAATGGAGAGAAAATAAACTGAGGGCTGAAATTTGGATTCGTGATAGTGATGATCCTACAGCCAGAGATGTATCTGAATAGTTTTGTGTACATCAGAAGTCCTTCTCAACTGCTATATTTAAAGTATTTGTAGGCTCAACCCTGATCATGAGTTTTCAGCATTTATTATCTCCCTCACCTCGGAACAGGGATGAAACACCCTTAATTAAAAAAATTGAGACTCTATAGCTTTGAAAGGGATCTCCATGTGTTAAGGCAGCAATGAACGACTGAGCTCATTTTATTACTCCACTACTGCATGGTTAAAAACAAAGTGTAAATAGTTCCTATGTTTAAAGTTAAGCACACTGTGATGAAGCAGATAAAGGCCTTCTGTTTAAAGTACCTTAACTGAATTATCAGGCATTCTGTCTGATGAAAAAGAGAGAGCAGTTGTCAATGAAACTACCATTTTATTTATTTGTCATTGTTCTCCCGTGCAGCTCTGGTAAGAAGGCCGGAGGCAGAGAAAGGGGAAATTAGGGTATTTTTATTGACAGGCTCAGCCATGCATGGAAGAAATGTTTTTGCCCAGTTTTCTTTCATATTCTGTTTCAAATCCAGTAAATTCTTTCAACCAGCATTACTTAAAAACTTGCCATACCTGAGTGAAAAGTAAATAAACAAAACATACCAGTCATAGTGCTTTAGAAGCACTGAAGCAATAAGAAAAAAAAATAAAAATCTACCTGATTTAAAATATCTGTTGATTAGCTTTAAAAAATAAGAGTTTTTATTTTTTTAACCCTTTGAAGAGCATGTTTTCAATTTTTGAGTCTGGGGCGCTGTCAACTTTGGAAAGCTGAACTGTCGGTAAAATCACAGCATTCAAGAGGTAGCATTTTAGGAAATGCCAAATGTAATAAAATTTGATTTACAGTGAATGACCAGGCAATTTTTTTATTGTTTACTCTCTTTCAATCTGCACATCAAATGAAAAAGGAAGCAGGTGCTCCGATGCTGCTATTAACTCCATCAACTGGACACAGGCCTGGAAAGGCACTTTTCTTCCTCCTAGGCTTTCCATTCGGATGGCTTCTTAGGGGGGTTCTCAGCCATCTAATTGATTTCAAAGGTGCCTAGTAGTGTTTAGGAAATGTGACTTAGCATGTTTTAAGCTGACCCTTTCGATGTGTTTCTTAGCAATGTGCTCAGCTGGGATTTCTTTGTTAGAAAATAATTACTTCTCTTTTTTTCCTTCTTATAGCTCAGATGCTTGTTGGAGGCAGATCATTATTAACTACTTGGCAGTGTCATTGCTTGCTGCTGCTGGCTCACTCGGTGATTCACCTACCTTAACAGAAGACAACAAACTAACAGATATAATGGTATGATGCTCATTTCCTTCAGTGAGACAGGTAAAATGCAGACACTGAAGGGAAGTGGCAGCTATCCAAACAGCTACCAGTGCTGCCTTTTTCAGACTTCTTTAAAACTAGTCCTTTGGCAGAAGGCAATGCCCTGAGCAATCCCTCCAAAGCTGCTGTACGCGCTCCGCGAGGTATTGTGCAGCCTGCATCTGTATGGTGGATATAAATTTTCCTCCTGAAAGGAATAAATCTTTCACAAGTAAGGGAAAGCGGAGATACGGTTTCTAAATAATGATTCATTGTTGGAGGGAGACGTCTTGATTTGCCGGAGTTGCTACGATACCACAGCAGCAATGCCAACCTGTCATATCCCTTACTGCTCTCTGGAAGCTCAGCAAGCCAAAAAGGCATCGCTGAGAGAAATTACTGATTTTTAAACACGACGTGTATTTACCATGAAACTACTTTCAATCTCTCACCTTTCTCCATCGGCTGGCTTGGAACTCGGTGTAGCCTTTTTTTCCCCTCCCATGGGTTCTGAGGGAGCGAAGGGCATAAACAGGAAGGCAGTCTACACTGAGAAAGATGGCAGGGTGCCCCAAAATGGTAAGTTAAAAAAACTCTCTTGCTGCGCTTGCCAAAACTTGGGTTCAGGCCTTTTTTTTGATAAAAAAAGGAAAATACTGTCAACAACTTCCTGCCGCATTGAAAGCATATGTGGTTTTGCTGATTCATGTTTATCTAGAAAAAGTATGAAAGCATACAGTGTGTATTATTTGTGAAAAGCACAACACGGCTGTGTAAGAATAAAGGCAGAATTACTTTGGGAAATTCTTGCGTTTAAAACTGTAACTGTAGTAACACCAAATCTGTCTTTCAGCAGCATAAAAACTGCACCCTATGCAAGCGGACACCTTAAACAGAGCTCCTGCAGCAATCTAACAGGACAAAACAGGGAACTGGCACTAAGTAAACACCAGAGCATCCTACTAACAGAAATGGCTAGTGGAGACAGGAATGAGGTTATAGGCAGGGAGAACAAAATTAAGTACCAGCACGCCAATTTGTGATGCAGCAAACTGGGGGGAAAACACGGAACGGAGCTGTCACTGTTTCTGAAGGAAACTTGGCTCCTATTGCAGAAGAGCCTGAAACTGTCCCGGGAAGATGAAAGCGCTGGAAGAGGGAAGACTTATGTCACATCCTTCCCACGGGCTGCAGACTTTCAGAGAAAGTGGAACAAGAGAGCTGATTTAATAAATAAAGAAGGCCACTGAGTCACTTCATAAGGATCATAACGATAAAAAGATGACGGCCCCTAGGTAAAGATTACCTAAGAGCACACGTCTCTCCTGTTGCAAAACCAACTTGATTTTCTGCAAAGAGCTATAGCACGTGCTGCTGCCTCCTCGTTTTTGAAGTTCTCATCAGTCCTCCTAAACTCGGAAACTAGAGAGTATTACAAAAGTGCTCCTACACCTCGCTCCTGCCAAGTCACACAGCACAAATAAAGCAAGTGGGATGGAAACTGAAGTAGGAAAATTGCTTGTAGAGAAGAAGAGACCAGATCCGGGAATGGACACCCAGCCTCTACTACTGAAAGGAACTGAAGTGATTTTAAGCTTTGCTCTTTTTTTTTTTACTTAGAAAAACTAAAGTTTTTACTTTATTTTGAAAGAAACAATGTATTTCTTTCTGAATTCGTGACTGAACTGGCATGAGAACCATCTCTGGGTGGTGGTTCTTCACCAACCTGAGTGCCTTCTTTCTTAGGTGCTTAGAAGCATCACTTTTCCCTGCTGAAGCTTGGTGAGTGGTGTCTGCTTTTAAAGAGGTTGTACTACTTGATGGACAGCTCTGTCATATTTTGTTTTCAGTGCATGCTGAGAAGTGACCCAGATTTATTTTTTTTAGGAGAATAAAGCTCCATTTTAATAATGTTATTTTCTTAAATAAAATATATTAAAAAGTTGCCATTAACTCTCTCTGCTTCATATCACACTTAATAAGTCTCACTAATTTAATTAATTATGAAGTTAATACTATTACTATTAAGATCCACATAGGACTATATTGTCTTTAATTCTACGGGCCAGTCCCGAGCCTTAATCTTACTACAGTTTGTTCAAAATAAGAGACTTTTCTCCCTTCATTGCTGTTTCCTACCAGTGACTGTTCAAAAATACCTCATTAAAGTCATACAAAATGACGCTGGCATTACAATGACACGTATGCTTCAAAAGATACAGCTTGAATGTAAATATATGGAACCTTCTGGTGACATGGCCTGTCATTTTGGAGTTTGCTTCTAAAGCTGAACAGGCAGATGTTTCATCTTTGGGCTGAAGGAGGAGAGTCTTTAAAATTCCTTATACTTCTCAGTCTTTCTCCCTTGTTACTGCAATTTCTGAAGAAACTGCTGAGAATTCCTATTCCTTTGCTGCGTGACAGTAACAGGAAAACAGGGACGTTACCAGAGCAATATTACTTGAAAGTGGCTTAAAAGGATACTTAGAAGGACTTGAAAAGAAGTAGCAGCAATGTGAGGAGGAAAGGGCTCTGTGAATGAATGCACTGCTTCCCTACAGCATCTCCAGCCTTTGATTAGGCTCAGCCCTGTGGAGACTCCTGGAAGGATCCTAAGGGCTAATTAGAAAAATGACATGAAATGATGAGAGTCCTCCCAGCTGGTCTTTATCCTCTGCTTTCCTTCTGAGGAGGAAAAATAAGCAAAAGGAGGTAATACTGCACACCCCAGTAACAGTATAAATTGAGCTACATTTATTATGGTGCTTTTTCTGTCAGATCTGTGTTGCAGTTGCAGGGACTTAGCTGCATGAAAGAAGGCCACGGTTATTAAAAGGGTCACTCCTAAGAAGCCATCCCTTGGAGAGTGTGTGAAAGGCTACAGAAAGAAAATCACTATCAGGCAAGGCTGTGCTCTTGCTGCACCTTTTCTAACACAGCTTGGGGGGAGGGTGGGAAACAATACGAATAATTCACCCAGGAGACTTGCTAGATGGAAGTGGGAGAAAAAGTGTATTTCTTTCCTTTGCTGCCAGTACTCACAGAACCTAACTTGCTTTAGGCTCCCTTGCCAGTAATTCTTACTGCTCTTCTCTGACAGAAAAAGAAATTCAGGTGCCAAAGTTGATCTGCCTGTACCAGCAGCTGAAATATAAATTATAATGGAAAAAAACAACAGCACCTTCCATGCAAACTGCTCAAGACTGTGGAGTTTATACCTCAAGGTAGCTCCACCTAGAAACAGCTACTGCTGTTAATTTATTACATCACACTCAGCTTAAGGGAGCATCCTTTGACAACAGCAGGCATAAGAATCCCTTTTCCTTGGTCTGGCATTCCTGTGCAGCCAGATCGTGGCTGCTGGCTAACTAAGCCTTGAAGCTAGGTACATGGCAAAGGAGGAGAGAAAATAAATGACACCAACCATGACAGCTGTCCTGGAAGAAAGCACTGCACCTTTAAGCCAAGCACCTTAAAACACTTTGGCATACACCGCAACAGCTTAGAAGCATCACGTTGTACGAAAGGCACAGAGCAAGATGCTAGTGGTGCTTGTCACAACTAAAAGCTCCAGCACCATGCGTGCCCAGGTTACGGATCTGAATCCTGAGCGTGACAAGGGGAGCCGTCATATAAACCGAATTAAGCAAAAGAAGAGCTCTGTATCTAAGGACTGTTCCCAGGACTGTTCCCCACCAGAAAGTGACATCTACTTGTTTTAATTTAAATGCTATTTTAATCAGTAAAGGACTCTGTAGTCCTTTTTCACTGCTGAGAAAAACACAAGTTTCAAGTGGAGGCCCACGGATAATACAGGTGTAACAGACAGAGACGTGCCTCTTGGTAGGGATGCACACAGTCAGCAGTGGGAAGAAGCAAAGAATATTAGAAAGAAAGACCAGCAAGTGACAGCACCTTGCTGAAGGATGAGCTGTTCAGCAGAGAGAAAAAACGGCCCAGAGTTTTTAAGGACATGGTGAGAAGTAAAGAAAGTGGGTCCTGTTTCCTGCCCAGCCATGGACTCATGTGACCTTCCCTGTAACAGGGCTTTTGCAAAGTGCATTGAAAATGCAATATGTAGAAACCACACAGTGGAAAAACGCAATAGCAGTGAAGAAATAAAGAACACCCCACGCTGACCTTCACTGTGTGGACCTGGATATCCTATTTCTTCAGGCAAAGGCTGTGATTTGCAGAGAATGAAAGGAGGCTTTGCACTGTAGCAGGAGAAATAAGCCACCTTCATGAGGAAACACAATTGAGTGCAGGCAACAAAGAAAAGGGTCTGTGCAAGCCTCTGCATAACACAAGTTTTACAAAACTACAGTTCATCAAACCTGAATCCTAAAAATCTCTTTCTTTTTTTAATATATTTTACAGAATAAAAGGAAACTGATGCTAAGCAGTATGAGAGCTTTTACAGAAAGAGGATGATCCTCCTCGTCAGTACGGGGGCATCTGAGCCCCAGTGTCCACTGCACTGTCATTGCCAGAGACAGACAAAACCTCCCCAGCAGACAAGTTATCCCACGAGTGCCCCACAAGTTACCCCACAAGCTTCTAACAACTGTTAGCAACTGTCAGAAGGGGTTGCTAGACTAGGTGGACAACTAAAGGGACACTGGCTGCTCTGCTATTATTAGCATAAATTTACTCCTTACTCATAGTATTTGAAATATTGCTAACCTGCCTCAGAGGATATTTACTGACATCTGAGATAAGAGTCCTATGCACAAAATACACACTGAAGTTTATGGGAAGTAATCTGTCTGCTGCGAAGGTATTGAAAAGAAGAAAAGCTATATATATGGAATGCTGGTCTGCTTAAAAAAACTGATGAGAAGAAAAATGACAAGCCCAGACCATTCAGCATTCCCAGGGCTATTTTTGGGGGGTAAAAATGACATTAAGTCACGCTCTTACAACTATAAACCTTCAGATACTTTTGGAGGTGGCCAACCAAGTAACTTCTATGGTATGCATGTAAAAATTAATAAATTGACATCAAACAAATCAAACTAATTGCTCTGGGTTTTTTCATACAGCTCAATATATACTCAAGCTGACACTCCAGTTAGTCATCTTCCTCAGTGGAATTAGGAGAGAGAGTGTTTTCTCCAAAAAACCCTCCAGAGAACGAGGCACCCAGCTGCTACCAGCTCTCAGTAGCAGCAGCAGGCAGCCTAAATCCCTCAGCTGATGCAAGGTCGAGGTATTTATTACTTTCCCAACCTTCTCCTTATCACCATGCTGTTGAACCCAGATGCGGTGGGTTTTTCTCCTTCAGCAGGCAGGAAAACCAGGCTCATTTTGGTCTCTCCTGGAAACCCGGCTTCTCATCTCAGAAGTGTTCTGTCTTTCAACAGCAGGAACCATCTCTTCAAGTTGTCCACCACTACTTCTGCTCAGCTCCCCCTTCAGCTCTCAGAGTAAACCTTCAGTCATTGCCCACGGGAAGGGCAGAAAGCACACAAGCTAGAAATTCTGCATAGATAAGTAGTCCAGAGAGTTCAGGGCAAGGAACTAGCTGAGAGGAGCAGGTCTAACGATAAGCCAGATCCCAAGGGAAGAAAAGATACCCCCCCAGTCTCCACGTCCGAAGAGCAGGCTCTTTACCAGCAGATCATGCTTTGCTGGGCACCCTGTCAGGACAGCGCGGGATGAGAAATCTCACGGTGAAATAAACGTCAGGTCTTGCTGAACAAATTTTTTGGGCCCGTTGCACTATCCTATATAAACAACCACCGCTCTTTTCTTTAAAACACAGATGAAAAAGCCCAGCACTGGCTGTGTAGCTGCTGGGAGCTGCCCCCCAGTGAGCTGGCCTTGCTGGCCACACGGCCGAAGGCAAAGCAGCTGCCCGACACAGTGTCTGCTGTGTCAGCCTCCCTGGCAGTCCTCCTCCTCCACCCCAACCTCCACTTAAGTCAATGGAAACATTTATTTGGCTCCAGTCGATACTGGACCGGGTCCTCTATCGCTGAGCGAACTAGTTTTGTTTTCTTCTGGAGTGGCTTCTGCATCTGCAGAAGAAGCGATTGCAATGAACCTTACCTCGGGTGGGAAAAATAAGAAGCAGCATGCACAGCACTCACACCCTGTCAGGCTGCAGGGAGCTGCCTCCCCCAGCATCACCAGCATGAAACTGGGGGGGGGGGGGAGACAGCGGCCCTCGGCACCTCTTGGCTGGTGCTGGAGGCAGCCAAGTGCAACAGCCCAGCCTGTGTGGAGGGAAGGAAGTGATGTGAGACGAAAACACCGTAACATGGACACCATAACCAGCCGTGGTCCAAACTGAGTCATGCCTATGGTGATAAAAGAGCAAGAACAGGAAAACACATTGCAGAGCTATGCTGTAAAGAATCTGTACTGAATCAATCCTAACGCACTCCTTAAAAATAGCAACTCAAGAGGACTGAATTTGGCCCGAGAAGCCTATATAATACATATCTGAATGAAGACAAGAAAAATGCACTCAAAGGCATCCCAACAAGACCTCTTTACTTATAATTTTCTAATCTTTTCCTAAATTGAGTGGGCATGCAGTTAACATAGTAGCACGGTTGCATGCTCCTATGGTACTTCATTAAAACTTTTTTGTTTTTTTAAAATCTTTGGAAGTATTTTCATTAACAGAAATGTCAGAATGTTTCAGGTCCTCCAGGGGAAATTTATGACTCGTTCTTATGCAGCTTTTCTAATTTAAATGCCAAAGTAACAATCCGGGAATGGAAACAGTATGTTCCACGAATGCTGCAGTGAATTAGTAATCGTGATCTGCTTGTAATTGCCGATTATCTCCACGAGCTCTACGCAGACTAGTAGAGTGAACGGGTTTTACTGATGGAAAGAAACTTGGGAAGAGTATTAACCTAACAAAATACAAATCAACCGTGCCCAGCAAGGTTCTGACTGTCTTTATCGATCACCTAAGCAACTGCAGAGGTTCGGTGTATGGAGGAAGAGACCCCAGCCGTAGAGCAGGACCAGGGTGAGAAGCACGGTTCTGCTGTAGGTGTAACTATGGGATCCTGTCACCAGGCACTGCCATCGCAATGTCAACACAAACACTGTCGCTAGGGGAAGGAGAACAGCCAGCGGGGCTAGACAGGCACTCAGCTGGATGGAAGACAAGGGAGCAGAGCCATCCAGCCTGGGCAGTTTTTTGCAAATGGTGAAAAAGTAATTGAATGATATACAGGACATGCTGAAAAAAGAGCAGACGTTCATTTGGACGTGGTTTTCCTACTGTCTGTACCACTCAGCCTCGCTTCTTCTTTCACAATATTGGTTTCAAGGAAAGAACTTGTGGTTTGAAGGGGGCAATAAATACAGCGTGGGCATAGATTTGAATGAGCAGATGCTGGGTTTCTTGCGTAGCAGGCTGAGAGGTCAGATGCACAGTCATCGGGCAGTACCAACAAGAAAGCCTGCGAAAACAGGTATGATTACAAAGGACGGTGTTAAAAGAGAAGTCCCAGATAATAGATGGTTACGATAAAACAGGACATGAATAAACAAAAGCTGGAAAGGAGACTACGAAGGGACAGGGTATGAAGTAAAGAGCGGTGAACTACAGTACAGACCAAAGGAAAGAAAAAGGTCAGCAGGAAAGCAAAGGCTTTAAGCTTTGCCAGTGAGTAGTCACTGCAGACGATGAAATTAATTTCACTGAAATGAAACGGGTGTCAGTAGTGGATTCAAGACATTGTTCACGAACTGAAGATATTAGACAAGTCAGCTCTTGCACATGAGCAGTTCAGAGCACAGGCAGGCCAGCGGCTTGCCAAGCAGCTGACACCCAAAGGCAATCAGGGAAACGGGAGAGGTAGGTGAGGGTGCTGAAGGAAGGTCAACAGAAGACGAGCGGAACCACCATAGGAAAGGCTACATTGCAAAAGGCAAGATGAGTTTAGTAAAACTCACTCCGGATCACGTTGAACAAAATACTCATTTTGGCGTCCCGGGTTATGACACAAGAACTCTGAGACGGGACCTGTAAACCACGCTCGGTGCATTTCGCTATTCTACCTCTGAGCCATGTTCAACCACGCTTGATCGGTACCAAGTGCCTTCAAGCCCAACCATGAAACAATCTCTGGAGGCGTGCACAAAGCTGCTGAAGTCAGGGCAGCACTACAAGCATCTGCTCATATGCATCATGTGCCAGGACTGGACTGACACTGACCGTGACAGCATTAATTGCAGACTACTTGGAAGACAGTGCTCACGCACGTGGTGCGTTTCTGCTTTCTGTTTTTAAATTAGTGCATGGCAAAGACTATTAGTACAATATATTAGTATGTGGCAAACATGGTTATTGCGTTGTGTGGAGAATGCCGTGGACTTGATTGACTTGATTCTTGCTTTAGAAGCATTTATTGTATCATTTTCAATTCACGGTTGTTGCTGAAGTCAACAAAGTCAAAGTTATTAGCTGGGGTAAAAGAGAAAAAATTGGCTCTATAGGTGTTTTGTAAACGACAACAAAATAAAGACTACAGAGAATGATTATTCCTGCATTTTGGAATTACAAACCTTGCTTTTCCCTCTTCCTTCATACGAAAAGCAGTTACACCAAATGAAGCTATTCCCACGCCTTTCCAAACTACCATGGAAGTAAAAAAGCTAACATGTAAAGCATCCTTGCTTACAAATGGTGAAATCTGTACGTTTAACTCCACTTGTGCTGTCACTCACTGAGCCTGGCAATCATACAAGCCAAAGATCTTTGTCCTCCCCTTGTTCTGTTACGCAACTCCACACATTTGCCTAATCGACTGTTCATTCAAATCACTGAAGAGGCACAAAATGTTTGGTAGGACTATGAAGCCGCTTTTAGCCCAGTACATCCTTCTAAGTGTGCTAGTCCCAGAACCATTTCTATGCACATTTCCCTTAAAGTATCAATAATGAGAACTTGGTGTACTCTAAAACCAGGAACAATGTCTGGCTGACCCCAGAACTGAAGTCAGTCAAGGACCATATTCTTTAGCACTTCTCCCATCTTCCTCAGAGCTTTAGATGGGGAAATGGCATATGACAATAAGGTCTACAAGTTTAGGTACTATTAAGTAGGAAGTAAAGGTGAAGACAGAGCTTCCTCCTGCTTGTAAATGGAAAATACACAAGTTCTTCTGAAGGGAAAGACCAAATTTTCAAGAAATAGGTGAGGCCACAGGGAACTGTCCAGAAGAAAGGCAGAAAAAAAAACCTCCAGAGGGAGACATGGGGCAGGATGGACTTGATACTTGCGAGTTAAAGGGAGAAATGTCACATTATTGATCAGGTTAAACCTTCCTGGCAGTATTAGGAGGTTCCAGCTGAATATTGTTGTACTTCTGTGACTGCAAGAGTTTTTTCTCAATCGAATGGAGATATCCAATGGTATCAAATCTGCTGGTGACTTTGAGGCAGGAATCAAAACACCTCACAAATGAGAAAGCTTCTGGAGTCTTGGAGCCAAAACTCTTACATGTGTTGAATGACCAAGTTTTCAGAGCCCCAATACAACAAGTGAAATTGCATAACCTTACACTACAGACACTAATTCAGCTGTAGGTTGTCCAAAGAGACAAAGACAAACCAGGGTCTTACAAAAGCCATCTTAAGCTAAGATGGAACAGGAATTAAGGTAAAATGTAAAAAGCACTGCAGATGATGCCTCTATCTCCTGAAATAAAATTTCACAAGAAGGATTAGAGATCATCCTTAAGTGTTGCTAACACTGCGTAAGTCACGGCATGATAATAACTAGTTAGCTGTTGAAAACAACTTGTTATTTGAACATGTAAATTTACATGTTAACAAACACTAACCTAAAACCTGTAGTCACTGTAGACGCTGAACTTAGTTTCACTGAAATGAAACGGATGTCAGTAGTGAATTCAAGACATTGTTCATGAACTGAAGGTATTAGACAAGTCAGCTCTTGCACATGAGCAGTTCAGAGCAGTTCACCACTGATATCAGCATGTGAAAGAAAGAGCAAATGAACAAACAGGATTTCAAATTCGGATGTGCTTGCTGATGCCTCAGAGCTCCTGTGTGTCCAGTCAACTTCAGCTCATCAAATTTTTTTTATTAGATAATGAGACAGACTTCGGAATTTTCCAAAGTTTTATGCACACCAGAAAACTGAATTTGGATGTGTGGTAGCTCTAGGAGTGAGCCTTTTTCCCTCTACCCAGTAGCTCCGAGACACACCTCCTTCACACAAATTCAGCCTGATAAGATATAAGAAAGTACAACTTCATGGTACAAGTGTCCAGTGAGAGGTATTCCTAGCCCCAGCCAATCCCACAGGCCTGCCTTTACATACACACATATGCACAATCGTTCTCATTTGTTGAAGCACTAGACTTTCCATTTTCTATGCGTTTGCTAGTTGATGGTTTGTAAGTGCAGGAAGCAGATAGGGTTGAGATACAGCACAGAGATTTTGCAAGTTTCTGTAGCAGTTGCATAAGAAACAAACATAATTAGACAAAAAAAATAAATAAATTGCTCTTTGCATTTCCCAGCTTTGGAAATTTTTCTTTTGATCACTGTCTGTTAGGGAATTTGGGGCTTTTAAAGTATTCAGGGACCTTCACTGACATAGCTTTACCTTCTGTATCTCTTCTCTTGAAAATGGCTGGCGAGATAAGTTCTTCCTGATAACCAAGGGTCACCGAGGTTTAGTACCTTCTATGGACACGGTTGCGACATCGCTGCTTTCAACTGCAGCCAAATGTGGACTGTGGAGGTAACTGAGATAGCACGAGTGACCGGGCTTACAAACAAAACTGAGCTTGCTGTATGAGAAAGGTGCTTGCAGAGAGATCAGCATCTCTGAAACGCAGCTCACAAGTTGCACTGTCCCCCAAGGGCCACACATGAGACAGCCTTTCTCCAGTCTGCAGCAGCCAGCACTCACGTTTGCCGTGAGGAAAGCACGGTGCCAGCAATGGCACAGCACCTGCATCTGCCACAGCCAGCCCGGGCAACGCAAACGCCAGTCTTTCTTTCTGGTCTGGTGGGGAAAGGGGGGAAGGGAGGTATTTTAACTTCACCTACTACTTGATGAGTTTTCCCATTAGTCTGAATGAGCCCCTCAACAGCATCACCACGCGCTGGATGCCGGCTTGAGAGCACCTCATTGTACCAGGTTGGGTGTACTAGATCTGCAGGGATCTCTGCAGCACTGGATGCACAGCTCCCAGGCTCTGCAGGAGGCTCCAGGACCCCTGCCCGTCACAGGATGGCCAGGACCAAGTGCCTGCTACTGAACTGTTGCATCCGCAGCGGGAGATCTGTTTTCATAGGCGGCACATCTTCTCAGTTCGCTTTGTTTCTTCAGTTCAAAAACACTGACTCGGATTTTGGCGAAGGGCAGTTCTCTGTGTTTCCGTGAAGAGCAGGAGGCTAGCTGTGACAAACCATGAAGTGAAACTTGAAGGGAAAAGGAGGAAGCAAGCTCCTTGGGCACACTCCAAGTACTTATATTCTGCCTTTTCAAGCCCGCTTCCGCTGTCAGCTACGGCCCCATTCTGCCAGCAGCAGCCAGAAACACAGAACGGCCTGGAGTTCAAAGCAGGCAAAAGTCAACGCACAGATTTCATTTTATCACACGTACACAACGATTGGCTGAATTTGCTCCCATCCGACGGCCTGCGGACCAAGGACACTATTTACAAACAAGTCTGCATTTATTTTTAGGTCTGGTTAAGTAGTCACTGAACAGGGAGGGAGAAATGGAGCAAAGTCACGGGTGACTTCTATCACACAACCCCACGTATTAGATAGGGCAGGTGAAATGGTGACAAATGTTCAGCAGTGAATTATAATGTTACGTGTTTACAGCACTCCTGTCTGTGACTTTCACGTCTTCAGCTGATAACAAACAAACCAACTGTTGAAGCAAAATTTAGTTTTAACACTAATGAGCTTTTTTTTACAAGGATGCTGCTGCAGTCCCTCACTGTCACTAAGTCCTCTTCACAGAATTTCCTAGGTTGGAAAAGACCTTTAAGATCATCTAGTCCAATTGTTAACCTAATGCTGAGAAGACCTTGACTAAACCATATCCCTCAGCACTATGTCTACACGACTCTTAAATACCTCCAGGGATGGGGACTCAACCACTGCCCTGGGCAAGCCATTCCAGTGCCTCATAACCCGTTCAGGAATGAAATTCTGCCTCATATTTAATCTAAACTTCCTTGGGCACAACTTAAGGACATTTCCTCTTGTTCTATCACTTGTTACTTGGGAGAACCGACCAGCACCTGCCTCTCCACAACATCCTTTCAGGTAGCTGTAGAGAGCCATAAGGTCTCCTCTCAGCCTCCTCTTCTCCAGGCTAAACAGCCCCAACTGTCTCAGCTGCTTCTCATAAGACATGTGCTCTAGACCCCTGACCAGAGTCATTGCCCTTCTTTGGACAGGCTCTTGTGCCTCACTGTCCTTGTAGTGAGGGGCCCAAAACTATCACAGTACTCGAGATGCAGTCTCACCAATGCCAAGTACAGCGGTAGAATCACTTCCCTGGTCCTACTGGCCACACCATTTCTGATGCAGCCCTGGATGCTGGTGGCCTTCTTGGCCACCTGGGCACACTGCTGGATCATGGTCAGCTGGCTGTCAATCAACATCCCCAGATCCTTCTCTGCCTGGCAGCTCTCCAGCCACTCCTCCCCAAGCCTGCAGTGCTGCCAGGGGTTGTTGTGGCCCAAGTGCAGAACCCGGCATTTGGCCTTATTGAAACTCATATCATTGTCCTTGGCCCATCAGTCTAGTCTGTCCAGAGCCCTCTGCAGAGGCTCCCTACCCTTGAGCAGATCGACACTTCCACCCAGCTTGGTGTCATCTGCAAACTTACTGAGGGTGCACTCGATTCCCTCATCCAGGTCATTGAGGAAGATGTTAAACAGAACTGGCCCCAGTACTGAGCCCTGGGGGACACCACTTGTGACTAGCTCCCAACTGGATTTAACTCCGTTCACCATCACTCTTTGGGCCTGGCCATCAAGCCAGATTTTCATCCAGCAAAGCATATGCCCACCCAGGCCATGAGCAGCCAGTTACTCCAGCAGAATGCTGTGGGAAACAGTGTCAAAGGCTCTACTAAAGTCCAGACAGACAACATCCACAGCCTTTCCCTCATCCACTAAGCAGGTGACCATGTTGTAGAAGGAGATCAGGTTAGTCAAGCAGGACCTGCCCTTCATAAACCCATGATGACTGGGCCTGATCATCTGATTGTCCTGCACATACCGTTTGTCACGGCTCCACAGTTCACAGGTGACCTACGTTCTGGCTTGGTTAGCTGCACACTGAAGTTGCCAGAGATAGCTTTGGGACCCAGGAGAGAGCAGGAGTGTCAACAGTGTAAACATCCCTCAGTGTTTTCTGGTGATGCCTGGGAAGGAAAGAAACTTAGGTGCTGTTTGAGTAAGAATCCTGAGATCTGGCAAGGGGGAAGGAGGGGGTTGGGGAATAAGTGTTTTTTGTTGAAGAGTGGGAATTTGCTTAGGACTGTGAGATTCTCTAAGGCATCTATTTTATTCATTTTTCATCTTAAAGTACACTAACCACAGCACTATGAATTACTCCAGTGCTGACATCTAAGGTGAGACTACAGCAGCATCTCTGACATCAGTGATACCCCAGCAAAGGAAGCAGTGAATAGATGGCTACTCAGGGTAACGTCAGGTCAACTCAAGATTTAGAGAATTCGTAACATATGTTTCCAGAAGAAACATGACTCAGCTACACACGATGAAGAGTATCTGCATAGAAATTGGAGGCAGATGCTTGCTGGCAGGCAACGCACAGACTTCAGAAGCACTGAGCTCCACTGAAAAGGTGGGTCTTCAGGTTTCTGAAGGAAACACTCGTTTTTGACTGTGGCTGTAACAGCGAGCAGGGGATGACAGCTGCAGAGTCATGTGAACTAGCAAGTACATTAGAAGAAAACTATTAGTACTTCCTGTGGTTCTTTTTAAACAGAAGATGCCAGTTGCTCAGAAACTAAGAAACTACAGTCTAGGTGACCTAGAATGAAACATGGTGTTAAAATACAGAATACTGTAACTGAACAATAGCAAGGCTTATTTAAACACAGAAACTGTCTTTAAAGTCTAAATTCTCTGGACACAGACACAGTAAGTCAGCCAAGATATCAGTATGAGAAAATCCTGCTCACTCCATAAGCACTTAACTTGTATGTTAAGCTTTGCTCTATGTCTGAAAATCTGTTTGCTATTTATGAGATACTGAAATTCTGTAGTAAAAGGCTGAAAGAGAGAATCCCTAAATGTAGATGAATCATGTAAATCACTTAATTGTATTGTGGGGGATTTTTTTTCCTGGGGTTTGGTGGGGTTTTTTTTGAGTATGCCTGTACATTTGTGCAGGGTTGTATCATCTCATCATCCGCAACTTTTTTCTCTAACCTTTTTTTTTCTTGAACCTAATACTGCAAATGATGCTGCTTGCTCTCCACAGCTGTTACATAGCCCTTCCCAGCTTTGAGCTCTCTGAGGTTTGTTCACTGCCTGCTAGTGAATCTGGCTAGACTAACGCTGTTTCCTGTTCCTGCTGTTGGTTTTGTAAATATAACTGAGACAATACAATATTGAAGCATTGGTTCTTTACCCAACTTCAAAAAACAAGTGAAATGTATCTGCTGTAGCTTCAGAGCAGCCTGTTTCAGGGCCCTAGCCAGCCTTCCTCTGGTGTTTAACTGCATTAAGAGCAGGTATAGTCAGCTGTATGGTTTATAATATATCTCGCAATAAACCATACAGCTGACTATACCTGCTCTTAATGTACATGTATTTGCATAGAAAATTGTGGAAAATGGAACTATTCACATATAGTAGTTCTCAATGTAGAGTTTCAAACAGAAACTACGCACCTGCCTGAATTGCTGCATTAAATTTCATTTTCCTGGAATTAACATTATGAGGGATTAGCTTTATCCGAGCTTCAGCTCCCAGAAAACATCTCACACTTCTGTATAGTGAGAATCAGCTTTTTGATTGCGCAGCTCTGAGCTGGTTCTTCCCAGCAGGTGCCACTCAGCTCCACCAGTGGCAAAAGTGACTTCCAATGGAAGCACCGCAGATGACACTCCTTGGGTACCCAGTTGTGCTGGCTTTGACTGGGATAGAGTTAATTTTCTTCATAGTAGCTAGTACAGTGCTATGTTTTGGGTTTGTGCTGGAAACAGTGTTGATAACACAGGGATGTTTTAGTTACTGCTCAGCAGTGCTTGCACAGAGTCAAGGCCTTTTCTGCCTCTCACCCCATCCCACCAGGAAGTAGGCTGAGGGTGCACAAGAAGCTGGGAGGGGACACAGCTAGGACAACTGTCCTCAACTGACCAAGGGGATATTCCACACTACATGACATCATGCTCAGGATATAACTGGGGAAAGAGAAGGAATAGGGGGGTGATGTTTGGAGTGATGGTGTTTATTGTCCCAAGTAACCATTACCCATGATGGACCCCTGCTTTCCTGGGCATGGCTGAACACCTGCATGGCAGCGGGCAGGGGGGAATAAATTCCTTGTTTTGCTTTGCTTGTGTGCACAGCATTTGCTTTACCTGTTAAATTGTCTTTATCTCAGCTGACAAGTTTTCTCACTTTTACCCTTCTGATTCCTTTCCTCATCCCACCAGGGGGTAGTGAGTGAGCAGCTGCGTGGTGCTTAGTTGCTGCCTGGGGTTAAACCACAACTCCTTTTTGGCACCCAACATGGGGTTCAAAGGGTTCAAGATAACAACCAATTTGATTAGAACGTGCTAGATCAAATTTATAGCTGTTATTACCGTTTAGCTACTAATGGGCGGGCTTCTGTGCTTGCCATGGGGCTTGCTTGCTTCACTGTGTATCAGAGCCCAGTGCACGTTAGGGGCTGCTCTTTGCTGTCTCTGCTTGCTGCCCCGCTGCACTGCTTATCTTCTTACTCTGCTGTGCCTGGGAGCATTTTGATAACAGCAACAGCGATGTGCCTGGGCTGGCAGATGGACAGGGCACTGCTGCTGTTCCTGGGCTGATGGACAGGCTGGAACTCCAGTGGGAACTCAAGTCAAAGGGAGTGTGACCTGTGGAAGAGTCACACAGGAGCAGGATACCCTGAAGCATCTGTGACTGTGGGTAAGTCCACACCAGAGCAGGTAAATCTCAAAGCGTCTGTGGCTGCAGTTATGTCTACACCATGGCAGATAAACCTCTGAAAAGACTGTGGCCCACGGATATGTCCATGCTGGAGAAGGTACACCTCAAAGCATCTGTGTGTTGTGGATAAGTCCATGCTGCAGCAGGTATACCTTGAAGCATCAGTGGCTGTGCATGAAGTCATCTTGGAGCACCTCAAAGCATGTGGGTATGGATAAGTCCACAATAGAGCAGGTATTCCCCTGGAGAGACTGTAGCCACGGGTAAGGCCGTGTTGGAGCAGATTCCCTTCTTAAGGGACTGTGGCTGTGGGTAAGGCCACGCTGAAGCAGGTCTATCTCTGAAGGCATTCTCGTTCATGAAGAAGGCCACGCTGGAATGGGTGCACCTCAAAGCGCCTGTGGCTGTGGACAAGTCTGTGTTGCAGCAGGTACAGCCCTGAAGAGACTGTGGCTCAGAAAGAAGGCTCTGCTCGGAGCAGGTACACCTCTAAGGGACTGCAGTCTGTGGAGAAGTCCAAGTCAGAGAAGGGGCAAAGGGAGGGGTTCATTGTAATGTTAAACCCAACGGTCTGACCCAAGGGGACCAGGGGTGGGGAACATAATGGAAATACCTTTGTGTCGTTGTAACCCGTGATTTGAGTTGCACGTTACAGGAATGACTATAGCAAAACCACCTGGACCAATGGAGGACAAGCCTTACAAGAAGCAGTGCAAGTGCAGCAGTGACCTGACCTGAGCTGACTTTGGTGCCTAGTAACTCCAGCCAGCACACCACCTCTCTTGTGACCACCATAACAGATGGAGCCCAAAACCATGGACTAAAGGAACTCAGTGGACATTTTCTGGAGACTTGCAGAATTTTACAGGAGTATTCCATAGACTAAGGGAATGCTAGCTGTGTGTTATATACAAGCATGGGAAGGGAGTGGTGGTTAATGAGTTAAGTATTGGACAGTGTAGTACCTGAGAATGACAGAAATGGTATGGAATAAGGGGTGGAGAATGTACTGGTTTTGACTGGGATAGAGTTAATTTTCTTCACGGTAGCTAGTATGGGGCTATGTTTTGGATTTGTGCTGAAAACAGCGTTGATAATACAGAGATATTTTTGTTCCTGCTAACAGCTGCTGCTCTCTTTTTCTGTCAATGATGAGTGCCAGCTACCTTCTCTCCCACTGCTGACTCCTCAGCCTATAGCAAACAAGTCCTGGTGATACAGTTAGTACAAAACAAAGGTATTTTCGAGGCAGTAATGCAGTAACAGATGTTTCAACTACTAACTTACCTAGTCTTTCCCTTCTTTCTCTCCTCAAACACCACTAATACACAATAAGTACTCCACAATGATTTCAACTCAACACTACTGGAAGCAAAAGAAGCTGAATCATGTTATATGAATAAGCAGATATTGCAAGAGCACTAACTCCTGACAGAAGCCATGGAATTGGAAGAGTCACGGGCTTTGATGTTACAAGAGAAACTGCAATGACACAGGAGGTGTCATTCCCTGCAGCTGAAAAACGAGTGGACCTTCACCTTAAATCCACATTGGTCTGATGGGTTAACAGGCTGCTGTTTGAAGCCTTGTTCCTCTCTCCTGATCTTTTATTTTATTGTCTGAGTAAAGGGAGATTTGTTTATTGGCATATCCCATGCTCTTGAGTTTTACTCTGCTTTTACATAATAAGTTCTTTGTCCTGAAAGCAAAGAAATGTGATGACTATAGTATTTGTTCCAAGGTCTGGACTGAGTTTTGGGCCATTAAGACTCTTTCCAATTGTAAGATTTCATTCCCTCAGGCTTTTTATGCAATGGGTGATACAGGACTTGGAAAGCAAATTTATTGACTCTTTTTCTGAAAAGCTCTCCTTTTCATCCCTGACAGTGGTAACAGGACCTTTACCACTGATGCTATTGGGTTTCTTCTGAGTGTCTTATTCTTTGGTGTCATTAACAAGATAAGTTATCCTTTCCTAAATCTCTTCCTCCTGTTCACTTTCACGGGTCATGTTTCTGCATGGCTTCAATGTTAATGTGCAGAAAGTTCCCATTGAGTGCATGGAAACTCTACAGACCATCCTGGATTAGGAGTGCACTTACTGGTCATGGATATTCAGGTATCTCTACTGTGGGTATCAGATATTACAGCCTACCAAAAAACTTCCAGTGAGCCAAAAAGAACAGGAGCCGCTTTTACATCATGTGATATTCCTCTTCTTTCTTTTTCCCAGACTTCTGTCTCTCCATTTTCACTTTGAAAATGCACCACTGTGCCTGATACTCACGTTCCCAGTGAGGATTATTTCTGATGACTTCACAGTTTCATAATGACACTGAGCAACAGCTGACATCCCTCTGCACGGGCTGCAGCAATTTCTATTTCCAGACTGTCTTTATTCTGCTTAGTTAACAGTGACACTGTAAGATTTCTAATTCACTACCGACAGTTAATGAAAAAGATCAGTCTTTCAAGAAGACTGGGAATGAAAAAAGAAGAGTTTTCCACTTTCTAAGGACATTGCTACCTACCTATGCCTACGAGGAGCATAATGACTATTCAAGGAGTGAACACATTCAGGGAAAACACCCAGTCTGCACCCATTTTCCTATGCATTAGTCTAGCAATGAAGAGGGATCATTAAAGATGGAAATGAAATAGCCACACTGCAGAAAGATTTCAACCTTTCCAAGTCACGGACGTTAGTATAAAGTAAACAAAACCTACCATTTTATTTGTGGCAGAACGAATTCTGTCCTTGTTAAAGAATATATATAAAGGTCAACAGCCTTCATAAAGGCTGGAGGATTCTCCTTTCTGTGCATAAGGCAGTGGCAGAGTGAGAGAAACCTGCTTCCCCTTGTTGCTGGCCATCCCTGCTCGGCACAGTTGACCAAGGAGCAGGACCAGGTGATGGCCACAGGTCAAAGAAGGTAAAACACACCTCACGATCTGGCCATTTGCTTCCATCTGCTGTCAGCGGAATAATTACACCGCGCTCGATCAGCATCTGGACGCTCACACATATGTGGTGCAATTAAAAGAATACAGGAGCCCTCAAATCAAATAAAACTTCCTTTTCCCTTAACCTCGACTCAGCCAGATGAGAATGCTTAATCTCTCAGACACAGAAGCAAGCCTCTCATGTTTCAGCATTTGCTCTCCTTACAGGATGCATTGTTCTACTCACATAATGAAAACATTTTAAAATCACTTTTTTAATTAACTCGAGCAACACCAATATGGCTTCTTAATTGCTGCATTTATGCAGAGGCTAACAAATTTAACGCTTGCACTTCTAAAATGACCCATTTCTGAACGTACTGTGTCTTATAAAACTTGTGATCGATTTTTTTTTTTTTCTTTTAATATCTCATTACTGTAATAATTGCTGCTTGTGCTTTTAGAAGGACCAGAGCAGCCTAATTCAAGTGGCTGGAAACACACAGGCTGAGACTTCCAAAGCGGCTGACAGGAGTTAAGCATTTCTCTCCGGGTGCTCTTCAGTGCAGTCTGGATGCTTCCCTCTCCGGCATACTTTTGGCACTCTTGTCTCTTGCTAAGAATACACCCCAGCAGCAATGTTTAAACGGATTTTCAAATCACACCACCAGCCTGCTATTTGGGACACTGGGAGAAGACACAAGCAATGAAAAGATGGGAAGGTATTTCATGCTTTGAGATCGTCCTAAATCAGGGTCAATGGCAATGACAAAGCAAACACTGACACTCGGCTTTGATTTATCATTAGCATGCAAAACAGAAAAAATGAACAGATAAGCTGTCCTGTGAACAGCGATAAAAGGGCATTGCCAAACCCTTCCAAATGTTGTTTAATGTGTTATCATTGAAAGCACTTCTTTATGAACCTGAATATACATTGTCTTCTCTCATTACATTTTTCCTCATTCGGTTGAGCAACCTCCATCCCCAAGCTCTTCCTTCTTCTTTCCCATCCCCCGCCCCCTGCTCATTCTGCTGGAGCAGAAAATGAACAGAGCTTCGTTTGTTTGCCAGCAGCAGCAATAATGTCAACCCTGCAGAAGCACCCTCCCTGCCTCCATGGTCCTGGGTAAGGGGACACCTCATGTTTTGGGGAATAATGCATCCCGATGAACTGCTGTTCTTCTGAGAGAACGGGGTTTGTGGAGATCTCAAGTAAGCAGTGATTTTAATAAAGGAAGAGAAATTCAAAACCAAGTATTTTAGAATGACAGCATATTCAGAGAGATTTAAAAAAAAATTGCTAGGAGAAGAGAAAAGCATTCAAAATTAGGACTTAAACAGCAATAGCAGGTTCTCTCAGGTAATCACTGGACAGCACAAACTGAAGCCAGAGCATCTGCTTTCTTGAAGCTTCACTCAGGGTCTCCCATTCCTTTTTGTGTATAAATGGATCATGTATTAGATACATATATACAAAATAGTAGTTGTGTCTACCAAGTTCTGTTGTCTCTCTTTCTTTCCATCACATAGGGAATGGAAACACCTTCTAAGAGTGTAAGCTTCAGCCCTTTGCTGTGCTCCAGGGATGCATGCAATAGCCTGACTTTCATTGACACAATCTTAAAAACAAGCAGATCAGCTTTCCAGCCCCTGCTCTTTCCAGAGCCACCTCCTTCTAGTAGCCTGGAGCCTTCCTCATTTCCAGCTTAAAACCACTCACTGTTTACAGTCAGACGGTGCTATCAATTTGCTCTTGTCTGCAGGTAGGCTAACATCTTCCCTCATCTGCTTCCAGAGAACAACCTTACTCATGCTCTAGCTGTCTTTGCTAGGATAGAGAAATCAGTATCTTTCAGTTTCTCCTTCTCTGACAGAATGATGAAAACAATGGAGAAACTAATAGCTGAGTTTTTATTTCCCCTCATCTTTTGAACAAGCTTAAACTGACCTGCCTAAAGTATGTCTGGCCAGAACGGTGCAAAGTATCCCAGATGAAATCTCCCTTGAGGCATGTATTATCTCTACTGGGAGACAGGTCATCAGATTAACCTTCCACAACCTCTTATCTTCTAATCTTTATGTCATCCTCCTGTACTTCATATTTTTCTGTTTCCCCCAGAAAACAGGAGCTCTTTGTGGTAATACTTTGGGCAGCTTGTGGTGCTTAGGTAGGGGAACACCCACTCGTATTTGTCAGGAGACAACTCTGCTTTGGTAAACTTAGCAATTTGCTGTCTGAACGCCTGAGAGTGCTAGGCAAGCCCAAAGTTATCTGCTGCTGAAGCTGTTATTTCACTAACTTGTTTATTCAGAATACCTTTTTTCCGAGTCGCACATTTTGACACTTCCCATTATGCAGTTGGCTTGTTGCTTCCTTATTCTCCTCCACACTTCTGCTTTATTTTTTTCTTCATTAACAACCTCTGTAGAAATGCTATCAGCAATTTCTTTAAGTTGGGGAGATTTTCAAAGAGAGTCTTCAGATCAATGTTGGTTCAGTACAAGTTTAATTTAGAACATGTGTGATGGGTCTGACTCACACAGTGCTATTCGTGCCATCCACCCCTGATTTAGAACAAGCCTAGTAGTTTAGTTATGACCTGGAAATGTCTGAAGCCAAATTATATATAGCATTTTAGAAGGATTTATAATGTTAAGAATGGTTAGGAACATCTCCAGAGTTCCTTAAGTGATGCACAGGTTCACGATGGACACCTTTCTGTCTGAAGCCTACGCTGAAGATCTACTTCACAGCACCTGGACCTCTCCCCACAGTGCGTTCATGCCTAGACTGGAGCTTGACGTGCTCCTCCTAGGTTTCTTCAGAAGACTGCCTCTGAAAGAATACGCCATAGAGCAGAAGTCCTCTCTGATCCCAAAGAGGTTTTGCTGAGATTAGATTCTCTGAGCGCTCCAACATCTTTATCTCTGACCTTGCAGGTAACAAAACATCACCGGTCAGCTACAGCAAGGAGACCTATGTGGCAGCGTGAGCAGGCATGTGAGGAATGCAGGCAAGGTTATTCTCGGCCGTGATCCAGAAATTGGCTTTAAGTCTTAGTGAGAGAATAATCACCCTGACCTTCGTTTGCAACACCTTAAAAAAAACCCCACCAGTGAGGACAGCAGGCATTTACCACGTGCCATCACACACCAGCACGCAGGGAGAAAAATTTCACCGCTTCTCCCACGCAGCATTATGCTGAGCAGGAATTCAAAGCAAGGCACTGGGGTGAGGACGAGGGGGAGCCACCAGTCACCGGCAATGGCAGAGCAGTCACAGCCACATCTCACCAACGCTGTGACATGCCTGCTCCTGGAGAAAAAGCACCTGAGCTGACCCTGACACAGGGAGAAGTGAAAGGAGGAATACAGGTAGCTAGGTAGCACATTCCCATCTCTCATAGCTGCATGTCTGGGAGAAGAGGAAAGTGCCAGCACAGACTCTTTGCTAGATAAAGTCTTGCAGCTTTACAAAGCTCGCATTCTTCACCTGAAGCCTGGCTGCCTGATATGAGACAAATACCTGAGCATGAGCTAAACACGGACTCAAATTTAAAGCTGAACTGGGACTCTTGTTGGCAAGGAAGGAATCTGCTGGGGGCAGGTGGTGGGCACTTGGCTGTCATGCTTACAGTGGGCTGCTTGCCTGCAAACAGCAAAGAGACACGCTCTGGAGGCAGATCCTGGATAGGCACAGAAAAGGAAAAGTAGACCGAGCAGAAGGGAAGCCGGTATTTGAAGATTACAGACTACTCTGGAGCAAAAAAGGGCAGAAAATGAGTGGCAGGGTTACAAGGAGGAGGCAGGGAAGCACAGTCAGGAGCTGTCCAGGGCCACAAACCACAGCAATGAACAGGAGGCCCCAAACCCAGGGCTGAAGCAAAAAAAAAAAAATCCCTAGTTTTAAATAAATACGTAGAAACAAAAAGCCAAAAAAAAAGACACTAAAAGATGAGATTGATCATGCTCAATCCTTTTGGGTTCAGCTTGGCAGGCTGCAGATGCCAGACTGTTGGTTACGGTGCTGCATCAGTGCGCTGCCACGCAGGGATTCAGTGGAAGGGAAAAAAATAATTGAATTGTTCACATCTCCCCGCTTTCACATTCTGTTTTTCTCAATAGGGTGTTTTCTTTCTTTCTTTCACAAAGGAATCACAAAACAAAGGGATATGCACAGAAGATTTGAGATTATAGAATCTTATCTGGCCAAAACAGAAAGAAGGAAAGTGTAGAGGCACTTGATGGTAAATGTCATGAGACTGTAGAGGCACTATTCTTTATGGAAAAGGAACAAGAGGCACTCGTGCTTGCAGTTGCCTTTGAAACCAACTCCCAGAAGCTGCAATAATGAGCTCCTGCAAAACAGGTACTAACCCTCTTTTGTAACCAGTCCAAGTCGGCTGTGGATCCCTCACCCCTACACTGTGTCAACAGCAAAGTGAAACACTGATTAGAGACCCTAATGCTATAAGCGTGTTAAGAGTTAAAAAAACCCTCAGTATTCAAGTACCCTTTGCTCTTCTGGCTGTAGACATAACCGCTTTCTGGTCTGACCAACTTCCTTATTTCTTGCTATAGCATTCCATAGTCAGAGTTCTCAAGAGACAAGGCAAACTCATCTAGAAATCTCTATATTCATACCTAATGATTTCAAGTGCTGCTACTATTCTTATCTGCTCTTGAAAAAAGGTCAAGGATATTAGTGACTCATGTTTTTTCCCCCATTCTTCTCTACAGTTCAGCACAGGTTATCCTTTATTGCCAGCTGGACAAGTATTGTTTTAACATTCTTCTCGATGCTCGTCATAGAGAACCTGATTGCCTTCTCATGAAGCTAAATTTACACCAGCATGCTTCCTTTGTCTACTTTAGACTACCAGTAGGATGAGGAAAAAAGATCTAGTTTGCTGTTCAGCAAGGCATCAGTGATGAAATTATGGTCCTGCAGGCATTTTGTCTGAAAGCATCTGAGCCTTTCTAGCATGGTGAAAAGCTTTCATGACCCAAGACAGACATTTGCTAGACACTGGGACTTCTGGGATGTGCTGGTACTTCCAAAGCCAAAATTGCCAGGCTTTTCCCTCTCCGGCAGCTTGCCTCTTGCTCTAAACTCTTCTCTCTTTACCACTCATTTCCCCTTTCAAACGAGTGCGTGCACGCACAATATAAAAGGCTCCACATCTGCAGATCACTGCAAGCACGCTCAAACCCTTAGAGCTGGAGTCACAAATATGCAGCTTAACATGGGGTTTCTTTGACGAAGTCCTGAGGCAACGATTTGTGCCTTCGCTAGCTATTTTCTCCTCCGTGATGCAACCACCCACAATGTGGTAGGAGTTTGAAGCTGACAAAACAGGCAGGCCGTGATTTCGAAAAGCTAGGCCACAACTGCACTGGCTTTTTCCAGACAGCCATTAAAAGCTCACCAACAGGTCAAGCCTACAGGACGAAAATGTCAAGCAGGCTACCTGCTGGGATTTCTCATAATTTTATTAAAGAGGGAAACATTGGCCTCTGCACAGTACTAGCATAAAAAAAGCTTACTACTTATATATTGGATCCAGAAGGCACTGCTGATGAAAGCTCTTACCAAGACTATTACAATGCTGGAGCATGTCCTAGGCAGTAGACCGTTGACTGCATCTCAGAAAGCTCCTATAAGAACACGGCGGTGAATGCTGAAAGGTCGTCATGCTTTCATGCTTTGAAATAAAACACTCTGAAGCAACATGACTGCCCAAGTATATCAAGAACAGTGGTGCAGCGATCAGTAGTGCTCTCAAGGACACACTCTGAAAAGAGGAAATCCACGTCCAAACCCACTGATTCAAAAGTGAAACAGCGTTTGCACAGGCACCCACCACAACAGCGTGTAACCAGAGGTGGCTTGAACTGTAAGGGACACATCAGGTGCACGTGCAATGACCTAAGTAGTTCCATGCGCGGCTCTTGTCCTTATTTCCTGAACCATTCTGCCTTGTGCATAAGCCAGGAACTCACCAAGACAGCACTTCAGCACCACTCGGTGTGTCATTCCCCTATAAAGCCAGCCTCCCGCTCCTGACGCACTACGTACATTTGCACGTGTGTCAGTGCACCTTTTGCACGAGGGAAGTCCTTGAAAAATATATTTACCTGTGGAAACGGAAAGCTTTTTGTAGACGACTGCCTTCGGCGTCTGAAGGATGTCGTGTTGTGGTTTGGACTTCCTTTCTCTTCTAAAGCAAACGCTTACGATGGCGAAATTGTTACACCCCGACATAAACACAGGGGAAGCTGACAGTGCTGTCATACTAATTTTGGAGCCCCACACGACCAGTTGTTTTGTCCTACTGAAGTGCAAGGAAAAATGACCAGGGATGTCCCCGTGACTGTACAAAACCAAGGACAACTGGGGTTATTTTGACAAGCTTCAAAAAACCATGAGCAAGAGCGGGCAAAAATGAAAATTTAATGAAGCGGATGATCCAAATACTCAGGTCAGAAGATTTATCCACCACAGGCCATGCAAATGGGGAAATTCAGCTACCCCTCCAAGCACATCAGCCGGTACGTTCACTTCGGCCTGGCAGAGTTGGTGGCTGGTTTGCATTCATCTCCTCATCTGGCCTCTTGGAACCAGTGGGTTGCAAATAATCCTAATTGTTCAAAGTCATCTCCAAAATGCCATGGAGGGGAGGAAGTGGGATATGCTGATAGAGTACGTTACCAAACCCAGTAACAGGATGAGGGCAAAATGGATGAGTTCCCTGGTAGCAATTGGGGTGAGGAGCTGTGCTGCGGGCTCCAGCATGGTGACAAAGCCACACGGATGTCTACATAACTAAACCACTTCAGCACCCGTGGGACAACCAAGCAAAGCCAAGGACCCGCAGAACTGAACTCAAAAGACAGGAAGGGTGGAGGGCTGGGTGTGCACTTTATGGTACCTCAGGACCTGGAACATCCTCTGTGCTCGCTGAGTCTTGTCTCACAGCAGCTGTGCCTTTCAGACCTTTAAAGAAAACCAGCTAGCATCCAGTTTAAAAGCATCTCCCTTACTTCTGCACTTGAGGACACCTCAACACTTCTCTCATATCGAAAAGGTCCCCGTATTTTGATAAGTTCATTTTGTTTGGATATTTTCCCTTCAGCTCTGCTCGGGAGACCCCAGTAGAGTATTGCTCACCCAGGCAGGAAAGGACACGCCACTTCCACAACACACTTCTAAAAGGAGCTAGACTGAGGTTTCACACACAATACTTCTATTAGCTAGGAAATTCTGGTTTCTCTCCCTAGCAAGTGCACTCTGGATGTTGAATCTGGGAGTGTAGAAAACAGACTGCTGCAAGAAAACTGTATCGTGATCACTAATCATTAGTAAGAGAAATTCTGCACCCCTGAGCTGAAGGTTTTGTATATTTTAACTGTGTGTGTACAATTTAATAGGAAGAGGCCACACTAACAGTCCATAACTACACTACCCTTCTAGATTGCACTGTCTTTGAGGAGTATGTGGTTCCCAAGCTGCTTGTCTCCCTCACCAAAAGACGTGGTCTTCAGGTTTGGCCCACCACATACAACACTTTATAAGGATCACAACACTCTTTTGGTGACTCACTGTTTTTGAGCCTATGTAAAATGCCACCCCCACCACCACCTAATGCCATATAAAGCACTACACTCTTCGTGCCACATTCTAGAAGGAAGTATGTGTGAGAGGGAAAATGGAAAATGATCTGGAAAACTTTTCAGTCTAAATTGTGTTTAACCAGCCCAATGTCTCTCATTGCTCCTGGCCATGTTCTCCTCCATAGCCGTAACGTAGCTAATCCCATTTCCTTCATGACCACACTGCAGTCCATACAACTGCAAATGGTTATCAAATTCCCTTTTTGTTCAAGCTATAAAAGCTGCATTTCTATAATCTTTCCTCTTATGTAACTGACATTTTTCCCCCCTCTCATGAGAACTGAAAATGTGAAGTGTCTTCTTGTCCTGTAATGCTGCTAACTATTCATTCTCTTTTCAAATGGGTTAAATGCTTTCTAGTTGGTAAGATGCTGACAGTGGAAATGGTAATGATGGACTTGTGCAAGGGTCTGTCTTTTACCTGCAAGACGCCAGACCTGAGATCAAAGGCTGCCAAGTTCTTGGTATGCTGCAGCAAGGAAGGTCTTTACAATGAAGAGGGAGCTGCTGGAGGTGGATCAGAGCTACCTCACCTTGGCTGGCCATGGCTGCAGGACCAGCAGCTGCTGCTTGCTGACAGAGAGGTTATACAAATAAGATACTGGTCACCAATATGCAGCAGGACGAAGAAGGGGTAACACGGTGTGAGTAGGAAGTGAATGGGAAAAAGAGCCCAATAAAATCTAAACATAAACCCTATATTTTCAGGGGAGTGGATGTAAAACACCATCCTTAAAAAGACAGGGGAGAACAGCAGGTGCTGTGCACCCCTTATACCTACACATGCTGTCCATCTGACTTGATGAAGGAAAAAAAGCAGTCCTGGCTGGCATGCATCAACACCTTCTTCAGCCAGAGCAGGTGAAAGCCGTGCAGCCACACAGACCAAAGGCCAGCACGTGAAAGCTCAGGTATGGCCTGCATATGACTTCATTCACTAATTTAAGTACAAAACACAGGTAAGAAGACCAGAAGACAGATGACCTCCTGGCCAAAAGGCTTTCAGATGTATTTGTCAGCAAAGGTACTAGCATGTGCTTTGGTGCAGTGACCTTTCAGCCCCACAGAGCCCTGTACCTTAGGGAACATTTACAAGGAGTCAGAGACAGGTAACTGAAAATAATGTAATCACAAATACGCTCTCCAGCTTGTATGGATGTGAATTTTCTCTGCATCTCCATTGGAAAAAATCTTCTGGACTCTGACAACTGGAAAAGGTTGGAAACAATGGCCATAGGAATCCAATAGCAATGCAAGAAAGCTATGTGAAGCTAATCACCTGATAATAAGTTGCATCTTGCAGTTTATCCACTTCCCATGCTAAAAGCTGAGCTCTTACTGAACCACCTTACAACAGAGCAAAGCAAACTGGGCACGCTGGGCAACAGTAACACCCTTTCTCCAAGAGTAACACTCCTGCCAAATCAGAAGCAGTGAATTTTTTGCATCGTCTTGGGCAAAATAATTAAATTGGCACTTGAGATTTCATGCCAATGTATTTTTTAACAAGCTGCCCTTAACTCTCCAGTATTTTTCCTTTCTCATTTTCTAGAATGCTCTTGAAAAGTCTATGGAAATCGACTGTGTTTTTGCAAATAACAATGCTGTACTTCAGCCCTCTTTGGAACCAAACGCATGTCTATACCTGGAATTAGTTAATGCTTCATGCAGGCATTTTTATTCTGCACTACATCAGAAAGGAACTAATGATAAAAAACCACATATGCAGACAAACTGTAAAGCAAGGTAGCAAAGTTCTGTGGAAAATCTGAAAGAGAAGCAACGCCATAGAGGAGACAGAAGAGGGGGGAACTGCAGAGCTTTGCTATTTCAGAGACTGAAGTTCATGGGTTATTTAGGACTCTTACGGTGGTTCTTTTTTAACTCTCCACATAAGTGTTATCTGAAAGGCAGAAGTGGTGTCTAAAACCATAGCTACAGCAGTATCATGCCAGTAGAAAATCAAGGAAGCAGAAGGAAGCATAATCTGATGATCTAATTGCACATCAACACTCCTGCTTCCCTCTCCTCAAACCCCACAGGTTTCCAAGTACAAACAGGATGAGGTACCAATAGGTACTTAGATTAGCTCATTGAAATCTAAGGTCATTACAATTTTTCCATATTTTTTTTAAGAAACACATGTCCTGATATGCTATTTAAACTGGAATTAAGCTCAGCAGTAATACATGTTATTTTAAAAAATCACAGATTTCCAAAAGTAGCTACAAAGCAAAATCTGTTTGCAATTGCTCAGTTTTATGCATGGAGGCTTCTGCATGAGCTGGCAGATACATTTTCTATTTATACAGCAACTTACATCCATGTTTTACAAACACAAAGGAATAAACTTTGTAACTGCCTTGTTAAACACGTCACTATTTTAGAACTGACAAAACTCACGCAAAGAAAAATGTCGTGTGGAGGATCAAGATCGGTAGTCAATTAATAGCTAAAATCTGCTCTTTCAGAGCTGGAGTCTTGTGTCTATGTCTTTGTATATAAAAAGACACTTGTCTTCAAGCAGTCATATGATTGGTCACGTCATATAAGGCTTTGCATACAACCCAGTTGTCCATGCAGCAGCAAAATGAGTGAAGATTAAATCGAAATCAGTTCAGACCAAATCAAATGTGAAATCAGCTTTCTTGGTTTTGTGAAAGTGCAACCAAAAGTAATGAACAAGAAAACCCCTGAAACACATCAGATGGTCAGTTCAACTGAAAATCCAAAGTTTTACTTTGGAGATTTCTCCCCGTGACGCAGAATACAGTGGTTCAAATCCCTTCCAAAATTTCAGTGTTGAACACATGTTCTAGGATTAGGCTCAGGGTATTTTCATCTCTCTTTCCTGGTATTGTCTTGGTCTACTAGATCTTCACTGGGTTAGGGAGGAGAACCCAATTCCCCCCTGTCTGAATTAAGCACCAGAAGTATTTGGCTTCCAGTGAATATCCACTGATGTGATGACTGCAGTGCCTCCAGAAAGGGCCTTTCACCCCAGAGACTGGGACTCGGGACTGCTCAGCAAAGCAGTCCATGTACCTGGTCTCCCACCACATCAGTTTTTCTTTTGGTAAGGAGAATCGTTTCCGCACCACAGACCTCAAAGTTTTATTTTCCATCACCTGGTGGGCAAATGTCATCTGAGCTCACTGTTTTGAGATGAATCAAAGTACTTCGGAAACAATTAAGTGGCTGGCTGGTGCTGCGCAGGGTTGTTTCTCCCTTCCTCCTTCCATCCCTTCCTGGAAATAGTCTATCTCTGCAGCTATGTAGCTAGCCAACTACATCAGACATACTTGATGGGTATCATCAAGTAAAAAACCTACCAGCTCCTAACAGTAAAGCGTAAGAAAGTCCAGAGAAGTCCTTAGCACCGAGCTGACACAGCCATGGGGTGTGGGAGATAACGGGAGTGGTAAGTGGGGAACTGGAGGGTTTTGTGAAGGATGGAGAGTAGGATGAAGAAAGAGAAGATACTGACAAATGAGGCAGAGCGCAGATCCTAGCTCAAGATTATGTATCTTACACTGTGGCCACATGAAGCACTGCAGGGGATGGGCTCCTCATTTGCAGGTTCGTTCTCATAATTTCTAGTATCATCTGAAATCTTCAGCAACGATCGCCCAATTGCTCTTCATAACCTGTTTACTTTGTACCTTATGTGCTATGAAAGGCAAATATATGTTGGCTTAGCTGCCGGGAGTATGTTTCTTTGTTACCTCTAAAAACATTAGCACTTTGTTGAGATTTGGCTTTTATCTACAAATGTTTTACAAGATCTTTGACTTCTTCAGTGTGCATTGCTTGCTGTGAAACTCCTGCAAATGTTCTGCATGACCGGTGAATGCAACGCCTGGTGTCTAACACCCACTGTAACTAACATAGACGTAAAAACTTAATTAACCACTTGTGTAATCTCAAGCATTGTCCATGTGGTCTACAGACCCCTTACCACTGGCTTGAAAACCCCTACTGCTTGGCAGATGCCCACTGAGGAGTTAGGGCTGTAGGGCTCAGGCTGGCGAGCAAAAGGAAGAAAGGCTGCGCTGCTTACAAGAAAGGCTCCAGAGTCAGAACAGTCTGAACATTACTACTTTGGGGGTGTGTAGTTTGGGTTTTGATCCTTCATACAAGGTCTCACTTGGATTTTCTCATTCCAAACAGGGAAGTTACATGGTTTTTACCCATCTTTCCCAGCTGCTTCCCTGACTATTTGGTTTGTGAATCCCGCGCGATAAAATTATTCCTTCAAAATACTACCACAGAAATTTTAAAAAAAGAAAATAAATTAAATCTGCTGATAGTATTCTCTGTAGATGTTCGCTTCTTCAACACAATTTCGCCTAAATTTAATTCAAAATGCTGTGTAGTTCACATTAATTTAAAACAAACAGGGCATTTCCATACCCTACTAATAACGGTGATATCACAGAGTCGTGGTCTACACCAATCCTAAGACCTTGTCAGCTTCCTTGTCAATATAGGTACTAAAACCCCACACAACTGAAACAGGTCCCTGACCTCTCGCAAGAGCAGTAACAGGAGTACTTTGCACTCATACAGCACCTTTCATCTCGGGGCGCTCCCGACACGTGACCTTTCCTCGCATGCCTGTGACACACAGGTAGGTGCCCAGGCACACTGCGAAGGCAGGGGAACTGTGCCACAGGAAAGGTTACACAACTCGGCCCAAATACCCGGGCAACAGCCGGGAATGCGAACGCTCCCACTGTTCCGAATGTCTAGAAAAATAACACCTACCCCCCAAAACGTGCTTCATAATGCATTAATCAAAATGTTTAACCCCCTGCTAAGTCTGCAAATGGCATGGGCAGGTGATAAGCTCACTAATTCTTTTTGATACATTATTCATGACTTGTTCTCCTTTTCTGGCACCGCTTTTTTTTTTCTTAAGGAAAAAACAAAAAAACATTCGAATACAACAAAAAAAAAGTAATTTTGTTTTTCAAGCAATTACTGCGAAATAATTTGGAATCTGAAATGTTTAACACTTCTTTGCGAGCTCTCCTGTCTGAGCCCAAACACGACACTGGGCACAGCGTACGGCAATGTCTCTGCAGGACCCGAGCGCCCGTGTGACCTCAGGAGAAAAAGTGGCAGCAGGACTCTGCTTGCTCAGTTTTACTTTCCAAGGACCCACAAGCCACTAAACAACGTTTGCATCTGCAGAGCTAACAGTTACGTCGGCAAATGAAGCTGCCCAACCGACAGCTAGTGACAGCAATAGAAATTAATGAATCCGGGGGCTGGTTATATGATAGCCAGAAAGGAAAAAAGAATAAAGTCCTACTGCTCCTGTTGGTAATTAAGGCCCTCAATTCAAAATGCTGCTCTCTGCCTGGCCTTTGCCACCCCGTGAGCAGCAGACATATCTGCAAATCGTATTTAATGCTGCCTGGGGCTGATTCTGCGCTTCGGAGAAAGTCAGTGAACTAACGTGCGCCTCAGTTTCCCCTCTTTATGATAATGCTAACACAAATGTACACATACAATACAAAGCAAGCGACCACAATGTATGTGAGCAGCTCTGAAACCGAGTTAAAAGGAAACTGATGTGGATGGAGATGGATTTTGGAGCACACAGGCTAACAGTGGCATTATTTGCTGGGCGAGTTGTTTGGGGTTACGTTGCTCTCCATCACATGGGAGCAGTTTATTTATTTGTTTATTTTCAAGCAAGTACATCAAACAGTACTTTTCACAGGACCCAGGATTTTTAACGCAAACTCTGCTATCCAACAGCTGAGCTCTAAAGAAAACACTAACTTAAACCACAGGATGAGATGTTGAGAGTTGAATGCTCTCACCATCAGACTGAAAAGGAGATTCTCTCTTCTTCTAGTAAGTGTTAAGCTCTTGGTATGAAAATGCTCTGTTGTGTATATTCATGTGTGCATGAGTAAACCTAGAAAAAGACTAAATAAATACATGTGTGCACACACACTTACACACAGATGCCTATCTGCATGGAGAAGGAACATCCAGCTGAAATATCTGGGACTGTTTTCTTGAAGGCCTTACTCTAAGAAGAAAACTGTGTAGTATTTTTTTTTTTTTTTCATAAAGGATCTGTTGTACTGTAAATAAATGATAAGGGAAATGGGTTGCAGAAAGGGAATAAGGGAAATGGGTTAGAGATTATTTATTTCTCTAATCTTCTGGTAATTTACCTGGTCATGCAGCAGGACTACCTTTCTAAGTGCAGGGGTGGGAGGGTGAGAATTACATGTTGGTCTAAGAAGATTTTAGGAGGTAAATGAGGTTAGCTCACTAGATTGGAGTAACTCTGTATTATAGCCTCGTCCTAAAGCATTACTGGATTAGGATGCAAGGGTCAACAGAAGGCCCTTCACTGGCTATAGCAGTTCTGGAAGTGACTGCCGGAGCTGAGCTGGTTAGTTCTTAAGAGCATTGCTCCATCATTTTTTTATTTCCTACAAACTGAACAGCCTTGCCACAGCAAACATCTCACATGGGGCAGTGCTGACGGTCATAAACTATGTTCTGCAAATATTCTCTAGCCATACCGTAATTTTCCCTTAAAGTAGCAAGAAATCTAGAGACAGCCACATACCAAGGATCTGGTAGTTTCCTACTGATGTTTCCTGTTGAATAGAACTATCCAACATCCAGGAAAAGTCTCCCAAGGTAATAAAAAGACGAGATTCTCTTTATTTCTCACTTTTCAATCTCAGGTACCTGAAAGTATTAGGTTCGTTAAAAATGCTCCACTTTGAACACCCTCCTTCCCAATACTCTCCCCACCCGAGAAAGCAATGTATGAACACAGTGCACCCAAAGGGTCAGGCAAGGTCCATCATCTCCTTAATTCTATACAGTTGTCTCTCACTTCCGATCTATAGCTCTCCTGTCTCTTTTACACTCTTGTCCAGAGCGGGTAACGTTACTTCATGCAAATTTTACTTCTCCTATCGTTCTTAGAAGTCTTTTTTTATCTGCAGCATACCCGCACAGGAGGAGGTACGGCAGCCTTTTCACAGCTACCGTTGTCACACCCATTCCTTTACGTCGCCTCCATTCAATCCTGTCACCGAAAACCATTGCAGTGGTGGAGGGCAGAAAGGTGATGACCTCAGCGAGTCGGTAGATTCTTAGCCACCCAAGTCCAACAGTAATGTCCTTCAAATGTAAAAAAAAATAACCTCCTGTATTATATAGAGGAAAATAAAATCCCTGTCCTCCTGCCTGTAAGAGGATCTTTTCAGACCTTGAGTAACTTTGCTCCTGCCTCAGTCTCCTGATCACCATTTAGGTCAATCCCCCACTAGGCTGGTACAAGCATCTTTCCAGCTCCCGTGCGTGCCTGAGCTGGGGTTTTCTGCAGGAGTCTCCCTGCTCACTAAATTTCTCCCTTTTCAAAATAAGCACCTCCCCAGGCTGTTATCTGAGACAAGGGATAAGCCAAACTCTCCTGGAGGGCTGATCCTACGGCTTGGCTATCAAATAAAGAACATTTTCTGAGATACTTCGCTACTAACACTGTCAAAGCTGGCTAGATAAGTGCTAGATAAGTATCACCCACGTGTTAACAACCCTCCTGCACCGCTGGTACCCAGACAGACAAAAAGCCCCTCGATACAGAATTGTAACCTCTCTTGCTTTCTAATTTTTGAAATCCTGATCCAGAGCACATTGAAGCCAAGGTGATGTTTTCATGGGCTGACATGTATTCGAATTATTATTTGTATGAAGCAAACTGTACACACGCACCTGTCACCCTCAGTTTGCTGTATGTTATTGGCATGGCACAGTTATTAGCATTTAAATTACCTTTTCCTCTGTCATTTCTATCGTTAGTTTTCCCTTCTTCCTCCCTGAGCACGATTTATAGAAGACTGACTTAACAGGAAAGTATGTAGTTGTTAGACAAGGATGGAATTACCTTTTTCAGTATCATGTCATATTTGAAGGACTAGGAAGCAAAACACAATTAACACAACCATGACAAACATGATAAATATTAGCTATTTTTTTTTCCCCACTGTAACATTTTTCCTTTCACTTTCTTCTTTACAAAGGGCTGAAAGTACATACTGATTTTTTGGTATCTTTGCTCCAGGAGCATGGGAGAAAGTGCCTATTCTGCTTAGAAAACAAGAGCTTCTCCGCAAAGCTGAGTTAGGACAAGGATAAAAGCTATTTGAGATGCAGTATTTACTGTGGCTGCCCAGCTTAACACTCGGGGGCAAGTCCTAGTGCGTGCCGTCCTACTAGAAATGTAATAATAGGTCCTATATAGTGCATCCTGACACCAGACTGGGGCCTTATCGGTCGTAAGTACCAAAATGAAAGAGAGAGCAGAGGTTTCCCCACGCTACGGTACTGTGGCAAACAAGCACCCTGTGTGCAAAAGCTCTGGCAAAGGAGTGGGTACGTCAAGCACAAAAACATGTTTTCAGAGCAAACGCAGCAAGCAGCGATCAGGAGGACGAAGCAGGAGGGCTGCACGAAAGGGGAGAGTGACGGCGCTCAGGGGACACCGGGGTATTTTCTTCGTGCCGAAGCCAGGGGACAGCCTTAGGTCACCCGACGCCGCGAGGTAACTGCAGCAGAGCTGAAGAGCACAGATCCATTCACGGCTGAAGTGCGGTGGCAGCAGCTCCTCTCGCTCTGCCCCGATCTTTCCAGCCTTCTGCCCTGTGCCCATCACCGCGGAACCCCTTGCTCACAAAACCCGGCGGAGGAAGGGGCGCAGCAGCGGCTCACCTGTCCGGAGCCCCGCCGGGAAGCAGCCCCTTCCCCGAGAGGAGCTGCAAAGCGGCTCCCAGCCGTGCTGCCGCCCTCCT
>WTSP01027343.1:13851-28306 GCA_025331215.1 Actenoides lindsayi | reverse complement strand
ATAAACTATAAATTTTACTATTTATCTTTATAACTCAGAATAGTAAAGGACTGATACTTAACTAGAGTTATGGAGAGATATAACATACAGTTGAACAAGGAAAGCAAACAAAACCAAGATGAATGTTAAATATATGTAATAGATCCTCCAAGAACCTCAAGTTTTTAGCTAAGGAATGGATCTGTTTGCTATTATTTTGATTTTTTTTTTGGGTGATTTATGTATATTGTATGTATACATACAACACAGGTCTGCTGTTACTGTTTTCCTTCTTCTACAGAAGAAACAGCAGCTCTTATTTAGCAATCCTATTAATGAGTTATCTTTCCTGGTTTTTTTTTTTAATTGCTGAAATTAAATCCAGGAACATTGATCAGCCACTGTACATTCTATATAAATATAGATGGAAAGATGTCACATTCACTAGAACTGAGTTCTTTACCTCAATTTAAATGCTGAGAAATTACTTCTGCTACTTGCCTGTTATGCATTTTATTAAACCGATGTCCACTAATGGATTTCTACCATAACCGCTGATTGCTCACTGACAGAAAGGAAGCTTTTTAAGAAATAATTTCCTTTTCTGCTTGTCCCACCCAGTTTCAATCTACCTCTTACAACCATTTTTTAAAAAACCTCAATAAATACTGTATTTATAATTCTTTATCATTTAATTGATTATTATATCTGTAATTCCAAACAATTGCTATCCAGATAATTGTAGCTTCAGGTGATCTCAGGTCTCCAACTCCCCACATAGACTCACATCCCAGGCCAGCCTTGTCCCAGCGCTGTGCCCAAGGGAGGTGCCTGATCCCTGGGGCTGGGGCTGCCCCCTGGCCGCTCTGCTCCTTAAGTGGAGCAGTTTAATGCTGTGCATTGCCCGACCCTGCCTTGCCACCCTGAGGAGCCCCTGCAACTCCTAGTCCCCAGAGACCCCATCCTACATAGCACCATGACATGATGATATTAACATGAGCACTATTTATTGTTTCAACATGTGTCCATCTGTCATCAGATGTTCTTGATATTAAGCTCAAAAAGGGAGTCTCCAGGAACATCCTCTCTTGGAAAGACCATATCAAGGATGAAGCAGCTCTGGGCTGGAAGAATATACCTGCAGCACAGCACATGATCCAGTGCTGTTGCAACAGAGAGAGTATGTGAGTATCTAACTTGTCTCATCAAGCTATGTCTTCATAAAAATCACGGAAAGCTAAAATAATGTAAAAAAAGTATCTACTCAGTTTCCCCAGTACACATTTTGATAGTCTTTTCTTAATCTCACAAATGTTTTTTCTAAGAAAGTCCAAGTGCAAGTCCACAAATTCCCCAATCCAAGTGTTTTTGTGTTTATACAGTGAGATAGTTTTCTCAGTATATAACCTATATATCCTTTAGTGTTTTTAAGCCAGCTGCCCTTATCCTACTCATAATTATCTCCTTCGACAAGTCTGGTGTTTCTACTGATGGCAAACATTCACCTTGCTTTGCTACAATACATCCAAAATGACAAACAAAGCCCACAGGTCCTATGCCCAAAGTCCATAAAATTGTCTTATAAGTTAAAATATAATATGTAAGCATTTTACAAAATATTGATTTACCATACAGGCAATCAGACAGGAAAAAGCATAAGGAAGAAACCTGAATAATTAAAATAGACACTGTTTTCTGATTCATTTTCCTGCTGGAAAACAGAATTTGCTTACTTTGTAGGACATCACATCAGTTCTCGAGCTTAAATAAAAATCTAACAGAGAGAATCACTGTCCTACATATTAAGATCTTTACCAGGCAGTTTCTCCATGCCTCTACAGGTCTGGTATTACCCTTGATTCTAAGACTATTTCCAGATATACAATTCTATTAAAGTGAGAGGAAGGGCAAACAAGCAGTGCAAAACGTCAGGGAGAAAAAAATCTTATCTGTAGAGGCAGCACATGTTCCCAATATACCCACTCTCTATTTCCTTTTTTCATTTCTTCGAGAAATTCTATGGATTTTGAGATGAGCTTCCTGGTTGCTTTGCTATTGAAAATTTGTCTTCTTTGTGTCCCTGACAACAGAATAATTTTTTTTGTCAAATCTCTTCATCCTCCTTCCTTACTCTCTTCAAAACTTCAGTGTGATGAATGTCGTTAGCCCCATTAGATAAGATGCAAACTTTTTCAATAGAAGTTTTTCAGTGGAGTGGAACATTATAATTTCAATTTTACAAGCCTTAGAACTTTGAATTTATCAAGATAATTTACCATTCTCTTGCTTCTTTAACTATGTTAATTTGTGCTTTAGCAGAAATATTTCCTTTACATTATTACCTTTATTCTTATGACTAATTTTTTCTCTATATACTATGAATAAGTTCAAAGTGAATCCTTTTGGCCACCATAGAAAACACCTATTAAAGTTTTCTACATGAGAATTAATTTTTGTTCTAAAATTATTGTAGTATTTCTCAATATAATATTCCTTTTTAAATTATTAATGATCTGCCTTTAGCTCAGCTGGTGCATGGTTGCACAATGTAGTATCTTTTCTCTCTCTTAATTGAATGGTCTATGAAACTAACCAATAATATGTAAATTGGAAAGATATGAATCTTATGCAGAAGTCTTACTGAATATTGCATGTATTAGTTCTACTGTTCAGCTACAAGTAAAGCTGAGATATCCCACTGTTCATTTATAATGAAGTAGGAAAATATCTGCAGTTCAGACTTTAAAATTTTAATTAAAGAACTATTAACGATTTTTCCCAGTATATTTTCAATTCTTGCATTAGTCAAACTCTTAGAGGTCAAATCTACAAGTGATAAATCTAAAGCACATTCTTTGACTTGATAGCAGCAGTGGTTGTTTGTATCAGTCAAAGAGTTTGCTTGTATCTACAGAAATTCCCCTACTGGTAAAAAAGTCAGATTCCTCAGGATCTTTTGAAACAATTACTTCTCTTTCTTGACTCTTTGACATTTCTGTTTAACAATTTCTTTGCCTCGTTTTGGTACCTCAGTAGAATGGCTTCTGCAGCTTTTGCCCAGTCTGCACATGGATGGCCATTACTTCCTCTTCCTGCAGTTACGCTGAATTGTACTTGAATCACAGAATCACAGTTTAGGTTGGAAGACATGTCTTGACATCTTGTGCAACTCCCCAGCGCTCAAGAAGAGTCACCTAGAGTGACTAGAAGAGACATGAAGACTCTATGACCTAGCTGGGCAACCAGTTCCAGCATTTTTTACTGTGAACCTTTTACACTCTCCCTAGAATTTTCTTATTCTTGTGTTCAGATGGATTTTTGTGTTTTCTACTTAGATGCTATTATCACTTTCCTGTCACTGGGCAACACTGGCTCCTGCTTCTTCATTCTCTTCCATCATCTATTTATACACACTGATCAGATGCCCCAACCCTTCTCTTCTTAAGGCTGAATGGTCTCAGCTCTCAGCCTCTCCTCATATGAAAGATACTCTACTCCCTTAATCACTTTCATGGCCTTTTCCCAAGTTGCTATTTTTCTTGTCAGCAGTTATAATTCCTGCCTGAAAAAGAATTTACTATTTGTTTATTTTTTGGAATGAAAACGTAAACACACTTCCCCTTCCCCCCCCCCGTAGTTGGCTCCTTATGAAATGTTTGGGGTTTTTTAATTTGTAATAAAACCCTTGAAGCACAGACAATTATGTGCATGGATGAGTATTAACAGCAGTATAGGTAAAATACTGTCCAGAGATACATAGCACATAAGCGGATGCTGCCAGATTTTAATTTTTCAAGATAAAAAGTAAAATTATATTTTATTTTCATTAACCATTTATTAAAACCTCCCTCTATCAAATGCCACATGCAATTATTGATGGAAAAACCTAATGCTTATTAGATGGGAAATTTTATGAACTAGATGAGTTTTGGATGTTGTACAGATAAACACACTCATCAGGAAAGAGAGGAAAGAAAGCATTTTAGAAGCCTTGAATAGTGTTGTCTTCCATGAAGCAGCCCAATCTTAATTAAACTCACTTAATTTAATTAAAACTATTATTCAAATGTGCTATCTCGCAATGGAGTTAAGAAGATGGAATGTACCTCTCTTTTTCTTTTTCTTTTTTTTTTTTTTTTTCAAAATTAACTACTGCACTTGGGTTATGCTGATCGGATAACTGAGCACTGTGCCTAGTGATTGTGAGATCAGCACTGTGGGATTTGTTAGGGATGTACTGTGTTTCTGCTGGAAAAGCTATTATTGCATGCCTTGAAATACAGTGGCATCCAGAATAAATGCTTGGCACAGCCTGACTCCCACAGATTTTGAGAACCATGTGAGCTGTAAGTTGGTCATGTTCTTCTCAGGCTGTCCCTTTGAGAACAGCCTGTTTTGCACAGTGGGCTGTCCATCATCAGAAGTTAGAAATCTTTAAGAATGGGCGGATGCCAAGGTACTATAATCCGATAAAAACAGCTGCATTGTTCTGCTGGCAGTTCCACAGATCCTCTATGTTTCTTCATCAAGTTTTGGGTATTAAGAATTGTGCGAAGGCAAGAACTTAGCATAGGAAATCACACATTGACATTTCAGTTTACTTGTCAGAAACAAGTGATTTTGTTCTGTCAAAACAGAAGCATGTGCAATAATCATTAGCAGGCAATATCTGTTCTCCAGTAGGATTCCTAATTCATATTCTGCTGAATGAACAGTAACTACTGCAAACCCCATTTGAAATGCACTGTCTTTGCTGGAATAAGTCGTTGTAACATTATAAAGTATCTGGTAACCGTCTCAGTGATTTCCTGAGGTCTGGGGAAAGACTTCAAGCAGTGTGATTTCAGTGCACTTTTTTAGGAGGGATGGAAAATTGGCATGTACTATACAGACTTTAGGAACTGTGCTTCCTACAGCACTTGGTATGATATCAGATCTAACTGGGAATTCATAAACAAAAGTACTTCTTATTTCATAGTTTTGCAGTTTGTGCCAGTGTGGACTGAGCGAAACAACCCTTAACCCTATTCCCTAGATAGTTTCTGTTTCTTTATCCCTTTACACTTGAATTCCTCTAAAGGTACAAAATTTCCTCCCCAAACTGTTTCTTCAATCTGTTGCACAATTTTTCAGCTGTATGCACTGACCAGGTACTGTTTTACTAAGAAAATCTCCATAAATGCAATCGTTCCAAGCTATGACTTTTTGTGATGCTTAAAAGAAGCATAAATGTGTATTTGTAGACTTATTTAAAATCCATCACGGTTTTACATCAGCATCACTCTCAATCAGCTGCTGCTTTCCTTCCACTTTACTACATGCTTAGAATTTCTTCACAGCTCCCTTGTTATGGCTCCACTGGAAAGGTACATCACTTGTCATTGTCAGTTCACAGTGCAACAGAGGTTAAAGAAACTATTTAGCTTCTACATTGCTTTATTCAAAATTGTGATGCTGGCTTACAGCATCTGATGGAAAAAAAAAATAGAATTCCCAGGATAAGTCATGTCCTGGCAGCAATAAGTGCCCATCAGAAA
This sequence comes from Actenoides lindsayi, assembly GCA_025331215.1. NCBI lineage: Eukaryota > Metazoa > Chordata > Aves > Coraciiformes > Alcedinidae > Actenoides > Actenoides lindsayi. The sequence continues at coordinate 22,790 of WTSP01027343.1, read as the reverse complement.
CAGGCATTAGGCATTGAAAAAAGTTAGAGGAAAATTGCTGCTCAGATTAAAATAGATGCAATTTTCCTTCCTCTTACAAGTTATCCTGATTACCTTAATTGGAGGTAGACACCTGAAATGTAACTTGCTTTTTCTCTCACACTGATAGAAACATACTTGCTGTCAAGACACAAATTCACCTTTGATGAATTATGAACCATTTAGATGAAACTTGTCTAATAAGTGAAAATAAACTGAGGTGAAAACCACTGCAATGGATTTTTGGCTATTAGTAACAGCAAAGCAAGATCATAATAATTTTGAAAAAAACTTAGGTCTCTTGAAACAGGAGATTCCTTTAATTGAGTCAACACATTTATTTCACTTTCTAAGAACCCCAGTAGAGAATATTTACGTGAAAGAAGATTCAAAAAGTGCTTGTGTGCTTTTCAAAACCCTGTTGCAAGGTAATCCACAAAGGACCAGATAGACCTTCAAGACTTCTTTTTCCTAGACAGACTGAAACTATGACATCACATTGAATCCTACTTATGCTAACCATGGAGAACTGGGGATTTGCTTCTTCCAGATGACATGATTCTTAGGCGTTGGATTTTAAGTCATAAGGAGTAAGATTTTCTGTAGATACTGCCCAATATACCCAGACAGCTAGTTCCAGAGTTACTTTTAGCAAGATATTTATAAAGTACAACTTCCTTCTTGGTTGCTGTTACTTGATTGAGCTGTTATGTCACTGTTTCTCTTGCCTGGACAGTGATTGATTGCTACTCTCTTCATAACAAATTTTCATAATAAATGGAAGACCGATTAACTTTTTTTCTAGGCAAAATACACTCAGTTCTCTCAACAGCTTTCCGATATGCTGCATTTACGAAGTCTTTTAGCATTCCTGCTCTTTTACAAGACTCTCCTTTATTTCCATACATTATGGACTGATGTAATGAAAACTAAACACAAAATTCTATCTGAAATCTCACTAGTAACGGATTATTTTATTTTTTTTTTTTGTATTTTAATGCATCATTGAGAGAGTTCTGTCTGCTTTTTTTCATAACAGCACCATGAATTGATAATTTGCTTCTCATTCAAAATACACCTCAGATCATTTCCTGTAGCACTGCTGCTTAAATAGGTGAATGCACTGTCCATTCAGTTTCCATTCCATAACTGCAGTTACATCAGTGAAAATAATGTTGTCACTTTCAGACTCTAATTTGTCAAGTTTCTCTGGAATTCTTAGAACATCTTTGCTGTCTTTCACATGTTTATGTCATTTGCACATTTTGTAAGCATACTTCCCAGTTCTTCGTCTAAATCATTACTGAAAATTGTGGCCTCGGGCCCTGACAGAAGTCCAGTTCTGGATAGATTCCTGGAAAATTCTTCTTTGATAGTCAGATACCAATAGCATTTTTGAGAGTAATCTTCCAAACAGTTGTGTTTCCGTTAATAGTAATAACACCTAAACCAAATATTCTTATCTTGATTAGAAAAATATTATATAAGAAAATATTGTGCACCAAAAGGCTTACTTAAGCATTTACTGCTTCTCCCTCCACACTAGGTCATCATTCGATCAAGGAAGGAATTTAGATTACTTTGATATAACAGACCCATGTTATCTTTTTATATGGCCTTGTTTTCTACTAGATATCTGCTTTTAAATATTTGTTCAGAAATATTTCAGTGGACTAAATTTAGGTTGACTAATATATAATTTCCCGAGTTCTCATTTTCCCCTTTAAAAGGTACATTCTACATATATGAAGCTTCTCTAGAATCTTACTAGTCTTCCGTGAATTTTCAAATATAATTGGTTATGGCTCAGAAATTGCTTTGGCTAATTCTAAGACAGATTTCATCAGGCCTTGCTAACTTGAACACATCAATATTATTTGAATGTTATTTAGTTTGTCCTTCTCTTCTTCTACCTTGAAAGTCTACTCCTTCAATAAAATTAATTTTCAAAATTCTTTTCTAGTGAAGACTGAAGTAAAGAAACTCATCTTCAGCATCCTCTATGACATTTGCTCTCTTTTTTCTTCCAGGTAATGGTGTTATAAGTCCCTGTTTTAATGTTCTTTAGACTCATTTCTAAAACCTTCGCTTGCTGATTTTGCACTCCCACTTTCTTTGGCTTTAATTTGATCTTTATTTTGGTTTTATTTTCGGGTTCTCACAGTGATTGCTTTTTTATGTTCTTATAGAATATTTCTGATCAAACACCTGAACCACCTATTTATAGTCTTTTTGAATATCATTTGTGGACATTTATATAATTATATAGAAAAATTTAAATATTTTTGAGTGAAGGCACAGAACCCTGATATAGCAAAATGTAGATTACAGACAAAACAGAGACTTACTTTTCATTGACTCTTTACAAGCAGTTCATCTACCTGAGGGCTGAAAATCAGGAGTTTAAAATTATTTTTTATATATACTTCCAGTTCTTTTGGCTATCAGTTCCAGTGACACCTGAATATATATAGCTATATCTTTCCATTGTCACTTCCAATACTTGGAAAAAGTCTGTTTGGTGTTCACTTAACAAGTATATTATAGTGCAGCTGAAGCCAGTATAGGAGCAGATTAAGCTTGATATAGTTCTCAGCCTGCACATTTTTCTCTTCTGGCAAGGGCTTTTAGTATTTTCATCTCTGTCTTTGGCTAGTATCGTAATGAATTCTTGTACTTTACTTTTCAAAATGCTATTGCTTGCTATAAGTTAGTATAAGAACTCCTGGGTAGCATTCAGCCTCATTCCTCCTTTCAGTTTTTCTTAAAGAGAAAGTTGAAGCATTTTCCAAATATATTCCACAAAAGATGATTTGACTATTTTACTTCAATGGAATATGCAGATGTGTGTTTTCCTTCATTGATAAGATCTGCTCTCTACTCAGAACAGATCTTTGCAGAAAATAATTAACATCTCATATGGGATCTGAACACCTGTCTAGATTTCCAAGCTAGCAGAAGAATTGTCTCCTCACAGACTCAGCTCCTGTGTTCTGATTTTGGTTCTAAAGATGATCTGAGAGTGTCTGGAGAAGATTATGGACTTTCCAAATCCCTTTCCTTTTACATAAAACCAGCACACTTGGCAGTAAGAGATGTCAGAGATGGAAAATAGAGGTAACACATCATGTGAGTTGTACTCCTAGGACAGGAAGAAATCCATTTTACCTAGAAGTGTCTTACAGGAGCCCTTTTTTCAGAGATCCTCATCATCTACCTGGATAAAGCAGCAAAAGAGTGTGTTTGACAAAGAATACTTTCCTCAGGAAACACTAAAAAGAGTGACTCATTACTGTATAAGTAGCTTTAATACTGCCCAAAATGTATAAAAGAATTAGCTCTGCATTATATGCTGATCCTTGGAAACAATCAAGTGAAATTCTGAACTGCAGCAGTAAAGTTGACAAAATAGCTAGTGTTCTTGGGTGGTAACATTTCCTAAGTATGCTATTTATCAAGTCACTCATGACATCAAAAAAGAAAGATTATGTCAATTCCCAGGAAACTGTGGCTAAGCAAAAATGCAGCCATAACATAGGTCTTCATCACTAACAGAGACACACACCTTCGCTTTGAAGATATGTAGAAGTACATACTAGGAATGGGGAAAAAATAGGATTTGGATGATATTATGTAATAGCTCACAGGTGAGCTTCATATATTGTAAAGAAACAATGATTTTGAATTCAGGAGAGACTAAGAATGTAAACTATTTTGTTCTCTGAATTGTCTCGGCCGTTCTTGAGAGATAAACTTTTTTATTTTATATTTTTTTATTGTAGGCAAGAATATGACTTTTACAGTCTATTGCATGTGCGTACTATTATCAACTGTTAATGAGTTACAACAGCTTATAAAACTCAGTATGTTATTTACATAGTCTGGTTGGGTTAAGTACAGTACACAGACGATGTCATAGGTTTACAATATGGCACTAGACTCTAGTGATTCGAATTGTCAATACTCTGTAACCACTCAGAATCCACTAACATCTCATGCACAGAACTCAGAACTGTGAAAGCACAAGGAGACTCTGATTAATCTTTACTTAATTGAGATAATGTAGGACTGACAGATTTTGGAAACTTGTTACAAACTTTCTTGAAGCAAAAGGAGAGAAAATTCTTAAGAATTACATGTTTGAGACTCAGAAGGGTTGTTTCCAAATGTAGTGCTGAAAAGAGCGAGCACAAATTAAGGGACATGGCTTTGTCTAGTAGCAGAATAAAAGAAGCACATCAGTGCAATTAGATAAGAACAGATCCACCTCATTGTGTTCAGTCTATAGTCACTTTGCATGTATTTTGGTTTGGGTACTTTTACTTTTTAAAATTTATTGTGTGATGATTGGTAATTACAGCTCTGGTATATGCAATGGCAGCTAGAAATTCTCAATCTTCTTAAGTCTGAACACTAGTTTTCTCCAGCTGCTTATTAACATATGATGTCTCATTAAATTGTATCAAAATGTATAAACACTGATCAAAAACATCTGCCAACATTTAAAACGTCTTATTTTTCCAATTTCATTTAGTATTCAGTGTAATAACAGTAATCAAAACAAATTTGTGTGGTATTCATCATCTTTTATATAGATGCTGCATTGTAATTTAGTATTAACTAATGGACATGTTGTTACAGAAATTGTATACTGCACTGATATTCTATATGTAAGAAACAGCCATGAGACATTTAGTCTTCTGAGCTGGATACCTATTACAGGAGCTGTTGTAATGTAAATAAATTATTTGGGGGCCGTAAGAAAACCTGAGTGCTTAAGTATGAATAACATTATTCAACTACCATAACATTCAGAATATGGGGGAAGAATGTGAATACAAAGCTTGGTTGACACAGATTAGTTTTACCTAAAGAACACAAAAATTGGTGAATTCAGAACTGATGTGTTTGAATCATCACAGTCAGTAAAAGGATATGGAAAAGATTCTGGGAAGATTATGGAAGGTCTTCAGTCTTACAATGTAGCTTACAAAGTTCATTTTAGAACTAAAATAAAGAAGCCTTCAAAGAAAGAAAAATGCCTGAAATATTCCACTCCAGGGCATTGGGCTAGATAATATGTGTATGAGGTATTCAGAGCTTTCGCAGTCGTAACAAGACTAATCTAAACATTGCACCAGACAGCATATTTTTTTAATTCAGTGTCATACAAGTGACCACCTGGCTTTGAATGGCTGCTGGGAACTGTGAAAGTTGTTTTTAGGAGAGAGAGAGAGAGAGATAACATATAAATAAGATTAAACCATGGGGTAGTTGGAGAAAATGAAGTGCTGTTGCGTAGTCCTTAGGTAGAGCGGCCCCACGTGCTGCGCATCCAACAGCTGCACAAATCTGCAGGCTAAACCTGAGGTATAATTTTCATGTGGCCAGTAGAAATTTACTTTTCCCATATACCAGGGCTTGTGTAACATTAATTAAAGACTCATACTTTCTTTTTCCTTTTTTAATTTGCATTAAATATATTCTGTTGCTTTTACAGGTTCACCGTTTCCAAATGCATGTAATACACATACACAGAGTTTGTGGGTAGAGTTTGTGCCTTCCCTTGTTGCCTCTGAAAATTCTCTGTCTGTAAATGACTGTCAGAGGCATAGACATATGTTGAGCAGAGAGCTGAGTCCAACATCAGAAACCAACTCTCAGTCAATGTTGAATACATAAGAAGTCTCCAGCCTGCTTGGAGCTCAGCAATTAGCTTTCTGAAACAGTGCTGGATTATTAAATAACACAAGGGACGCTAGTTTTCCAATCTAATGGAGATTTTTCTTTCTATTTAGTTCTTAAAGGATCTTAGATATTGTCTCTGTTGTGATTCAGACTAAATCCTGTTTGTCCACCTACTCCCTTCTTTATTGAGCAAATAAGACTTTATTAACTTTTCAGTTCTTATTGGTACTTACCAAGTACTTTTGCTTTGTTCACCTGGTACTTAGTGAGACATAACTGGTGATGCATTTGCAGATGATAAATACATAATAAAATGCATACTTTTTTGCCTTTTCAACAAATTTATAACAATCCCTATGAAAAAAACCATACTTATAGTCAGCCATTTTCACATTGTTATCACGAGTAGAAAGATTATGTAATACAACCTTAATTTAATTCAAAATCTGAGATCTATTGCGATTTAGTAATTATCTGGAGTTCTGTGGTTTATAATATTTGTTCAGTCTCTGATCTGATTTATAACCATCTTCTCCTTTGGGATCTGTGTACTGAATAAAACAGTTATCATTATTGCTGTGAAATGACAAAAAACCTCCCTGCCTATATATCTATATATATAAATCATTGTTTCAAATAACTTTAGCATTTACATGCAAATAGAAGTGTACAACTGAATGCATTCTGTATGACTTTGTAAGCTGCTGTCACACAGCCCATGAAGAGTTGTTGTGGAGCTCAGCTGGATGTCATAATGTCCGATCAAATGCCTTTCCTGAACCCTTTGTAGAACCCTCGTAGTTTATAACCCTTCCTACTTGTGGAACTCCTTATAGACTTACTCCACCATTCATGTTTGTGTTCTTAAAACACTTAAAAGCAACAGGCTAGAGGAGCAGACCCACATAATCAGTGTGATATACTTGGGTAATTATAATAAAATTGCATGTATGAAGTTAAACCAGTTTAACTTTCAAAACAATTTTGACAGGTAGAAGAGAACTTGAGCAGACCCTTTTGGCATACAAACAACAGAAACACTGTAATATTTTGAATTTTTGTCAGTTAACTGGAAACTTCTAAGCAACATTCTTCTACAAATTTTGTTTTTAAATAAAAATGAAGTTTAACCTGAAGGGGAAAATATAACAGTATGGGAACTACAAAATAGTCAGCTCTGCCTACTTATTCAAATTTTAATATTTCTTTTCTTGTTTCCAGAATCTAGGGAAATGGATAATATTTAAACTATAATCTTGATCTGAGGAAGGAGAACAAATTCTAAAATGTAGGAGTCATGACTGTTCTGTGAGATATGTGCCTCAGCAGAGTAGGGTAGGAGAAGCACAACTTGGGCTGAGAGCCACTCTGTCACGTGTGCAGAACCCAGGGCAAAACTGGGGTTTACGAGCATGAAGATTAGTGTTCTGCCATGTTCTTCCAGGGCTATGTCTAATGTCATTTCGGGAAGGATGGTTTCCATGATTTAGCAGTTAGCTGGATGCTGGGTTAGATGCTAACTGTGCATACAGGGATTGTGAGCCAACCTTTGGTTGAGGAATTGAGATAAAGAGACTGTAAAATGCTGGACTTGCAAAGCATAGTAGAAATTGTTACAGGAAGGCTTTTGGCCTGCTGTAGAAACCCACAGTCTACATTTTATTTATTTATTTATTTATTTAATTTTATTTTCGAAGCACTTACACTAGATCTAAATTTTGGCTGAAATACTTGAACATGTCATCCTGGGCACATCATCCATATACATTCATTGAAAGACAATGTACCTTTTGTTTCTTTATATCTTTACTCATCTATTCTGCTTCTGGAAAATTAGACTTTATTTTCCTGACAGGTAAAAAAGACATATCTCAAACAGGTAGAATTTTTAGCTTTGTCTGTGTTTGTCTGAAATAGCTGACAAATATTTTTGGGACATAAATACTGCCTTCCAGAAAGTTCAGTTTCAGGGTAACTGGATGAGCAATTAACCTACTGTGAGTTTCCTACATGTGACATTTTCAGTTTATGTGGCTCTTCTACGAAGGACTTGCTTCTTTGTTGTCCTACACTGTGTTTGTGTGAAAGATTTTTTTACTAGATCTCAAAACTGTCAGCAAAGGGCAGTATTTAAAAACATCAATATTGTATCAGAGAAAGCAGTTGTTTGTATTAGCCATGGTATATAAGCTAAGAGCTTTGAGTTGTTATATGGCTAATTTATGAGTTCCATTGTATAAAACATATGACTTATTGTGTCTTATGGTGTATGCCAGTAGTGATAATGGCTTTGTAATGTGTGTTATGCTTGTAAGGAATGTTCAAAACCATGTGGTTTAACAAGCTGCTGACCAGATGTATTACTGTATTCACCTTTGGCATAATGTTATAACATAACAGATCTAATTTCTTTCTATGACAAATATAGTTCTTCAACGTCTGGGAAACTGGATTGATATTGGAGTGGGGGATTGGTATCAACATGAGGAACTATCTTCATTCTATTTGCAAATTACAGCTTTTATAATGATTATGTGCAGCTCTATTTCACCCTCTCTTCTTCTAGCTAATTACCAGTCTGACCTCCCCTCAGAACCTTGTTGTTCCTGTCCACTGAGAGCCAAGTGTCTTTGTTATTATAATCCAGTACCTCTGTAGCTGAAATAAATAAGACAGTCATTCATCGATGGCACATAAACATTAAAAATACTAAAACAATTGGTTTAAAATTTAAAGGATTAATGATTCACAGAGATGCATTATTAATAAGCATAAATTATTGAGTTGGTTCAGTAGTGCAGCTACAGTTTAGAGATGGTCCCTCAAGGGGCTGTGGTCCCATGTAGAAGTGTGCTTTGCAAGCTGACCAAGCAGCAATATTGTGTCAGCTGCGAGAGCAGAGGTACCCGTGCCAGGCTGTAGGAGAGTGAGCAGGAGGTAGTGGACTGTGTGTGCTTGCAAATGCACAATGTACATGGGGACTAAAACATGGAAAAAAGAATCTGCTTGTTTTTGAGAAATTGGTAGATGACAATCCAGTGATAGTAACTCCTTTTTAATGGAAATGGAATGGACATAAATCAGTCTTTTCCATCTCTGTGTCTCTTTGTCACAGTTTAGGGTCAGGGCAGCCCCTTAGACTGATAACAGACGCTGTCTGTTAACCCCCCTCCCTCCCCAAAGGGGAAGAGGAAAGGAATAAGGGAGAGAGACTTAGCGATTAGAAAAGGAAA